>JAVGVS010000741.1:0-118246 GCA_032718565.1 Distichodus sexfasciatus
GATTGATTGCTACTGTATATGTACTGCCTTTAGATGGTAAAAAGTGGGTAAAAAGATGTAAAAGTGGAGGGATTCTGACCTCTTCTTCAAGAGACCACTAAAGTCCAGATCACCAGCATCTTCACCAGCATCCCCACTGAGGACGAGACAATGAAACGAACTGAATCTAGAAATTTACACCAAAGAAAGACTTCTCTACATGCATGGAGCTCAGTTACATGTTTAAAGTGAAGCTTCACCCGATCGATCAGTCGTTACTAGAAAAAATGCAACTCTATAAGCTTTAAGCTACGTTCCAACTGACGCATCCCAAATAACGAACAAAAACAATCCCTAACTTCTGTGCAATTTCAAGAGGTTGGTTTCACTTCTACCTCAGATGTAATTTATTTAAGAGTGACTTTATGCGGTTCTGAATTCTGCCTCTGGATGTAGAATCTGGAGTTAAGCAGTGACACAAATAGACAATGAAGGAGATTCACACAGTGCTGAAGATCAAACGATTCATCAGGCAGTAGTGAAGGAGAGAGAGTAGAGAGAGAGAGAGAGAGAGAGAGGAAGGGAGACTCACGATCGTTTGAATGCCTCCAGGATGTTGGTTTGTTGCACCTCTTCAGCAGCTAAAGGATGAAAGAATGGAAGTAAAATCCCCAGACAAATTAATGTATTGATTCACACCATCTCCAACACACACAAACACTCACAAAAGTACAGAACACCTTTTTGTGTTGCACTAATAAAATGATAAGAACAAACCCTATAAAAACTAACCCAAATTCTCTGTCTATCCCAATGACCAATGAAATGACCAGTGGCAAATTCACTGAAATTGTAAATGATATATCCACATCTAGACTGGGTTCCAAAATCCACAAAGAGAGAACATTTTTATAAACACCTCGTTATTATCAGATCACTAAAGAGATTGGTTGGATATATACAGTAGATGGATAGATGAGTAGGTGGTTGGATAGATGCACATGCTGGGTCACAGGCGTTTTAGGGGATAATCGGCTCATACCTTCAACCGTGACGTCGAAAGTGCAGCTGTCACATTTATCCTTGGAGGTGACTTCACACCTGTAACCACCTGCATCACCATCCACCACCTTCACGATCGTCATTTCATATGTGTAGATCTTACAGGGAGAAACACACACACACACACAAGAATATGTACAACCTAGCTGCATCAAACACACTTTATTATGCACACAAAAATGCGTTGGTTGACTCACACTGACTCATGTTCACACTTGTTCAAAACACCAACATACACCGATCAGCCATAACATTACGACCTTACATGCCTTATATTGAGGAGGTTCTGACGCCTGTTTATCCGAAAGCAGCATTAACATTGTCCGTAATTTGAGCAACGACAGCTCTGGATTAGATCAGACAACGTGGTCCAGCCAGACGTTGTTCCTCCAGTGCATCAATGAGTCTTGGACAATGGACAATGTTTCGACGTCTGCCAATATCATACAGTCAGCTGCGATACGATTTCAATTTGATCCAGTTCAGGAGCTGGTTCACTAGTTTTTCCTGCTCTGGCCACTTTTTGGTGGATTCTGACCAACTGCAGACCGTGAGCATCACACAAGAGCTGCAGCTTTGGAGATGCTCCGACCAACTCATCTGGTCATTATTATAATTTGGCCCTTGGCAAAATTGCTCAAATTCTTACACTTACCCTTTTTATGCTCCAAGTGCAATGACAAAATGTGACCCTCCATGGCAAAACCAGTCGCTTGTCGAAAGGGCATAAATCAAGCTTCAAAACGATACCTATATGGAATGAATCGGACGACATATGACTGAGATATCAACATTCAAAGGAGTCGGGTTTCTCCTGTCACGCCAAGTGAGAAACGGAGAAATCTGCCTTTGAAGTTGACTATCGCCGTAGCACTCACAGACGCTTGGTGCGGTCGCGGCTACGTTTGTATTTACGGTAGCCTACGCTGCATTCACAGTCACACGGATAGCCTACCTGCATCAGGTTAACTGAACTCGGGAGACACGCTAGTCAACCAGTGGATTTAGCGTAAATATTGGAGTAGAGCGGTCAAAACAGAAACTTTTAACATTCTGCTGGAATTGAATTCCTCACCTCAAGAAAGTCACGTATATAGGATGGAAAAGGTATGTTTTTTAACGAAATTTATTCACAACAGTACAGTATAGACCTTCCACTGTTTCAAAACACTAAAAACAAAAAATCCAAAATTTTACCCCACGCAACATAAACAGTCATTTTTCTCGGAAACTTCCGTTGCAACAAGCGACTGGTTTTGCCGTGGAGGGTCACAAACGTTTATTTGCCATATAACATAAACTCACTGGCAGATGCCATTGTAACAAGGTAATCAATGTTATTCACTTCAGCCGTCAGTGGTCATAATGTTATGGCTGATCTAGATCTACACACATTCTCAAATATAAAGAGTTATGCAATTAAAGCCCATCCATACATGCGGCTAAACATATATACACTCGTCTCACCTTGGTGTTCCTGTCATAGGACTCCTTAAACTGCAGGTGTTTTCCTGCTTTACTGCCCAAATCCAGCCATTTCCCCTTCAGCCACTTCATGTTTGGTTTCCTCAACATGTTGGAAGAGTCGACCTTCGCCACAAACGTGACGTTCTTCCCTGTTAATAGTCAAAAAATCTGAATCAAGTGCTACCATCTACTGACCAACACAGCCGGCTGTGCCCATGATGCCAGGGGTTGACCTCTGACCTTTGGTTGCCGTGGTGCTCTCGGGCCTCTCCACAAAGAGGCCGGAGACTTCCGACATCTGGCGCTCTTCTCCTGGAACCTCCTCTGGAGGGGCGGGGCCAGAGAGGTTGTATAAGAGTCACATCAGCCAATCAGAGAGTAGGATTACATTTATAACTATATCCAAGAGACACAACTTTCCAATTTTAACTTGTCATTTTACGATAAAAATGTGCTGGCAGTAGAGCGGTCTACGACATTTTTCAGTTTTACAAAAAAGTAAGTCCTGGGTTCCTGTTCTGTTAAATAAAAAATAAAATAAAATTGTATATGGAAACTCAAAATTTTATAAGACAATAAACGAAGTATTTTACTTATTAAGCAAATTGTTTGCATAATATTATCTCCAAAATGAGATAATGATATTGTATTGACATGTTTTCAAATTTCACTTTCCAACTCTTACAATCTTCTCCCTTTCCATATCATCTGGTTAGCCCAAGGATGTAAAAAGACACGTGCACACTCTCCTAAAGAATGGGATTTTTATCATGTATATGTCATGGACAAATACATGCTAAAGTCATTTTTTGTGTCTTACCATCCTCAGGCAACTCTGTATCAGAAAGAAAGAGAGAAAGAGAGAATGAAGCAACACATTAGCGACTAATTATGTTGGTCAAACATAGTAGAGGGCCCTGAACATTTGACCTACTAACCTACAGATGCACATCATTTCATTTCTTTACAATATTTCAAATGAAATATAATCATTTACAAACAGATCATCCCACCTTTCCCTATTGTTGCTGTGTTCCATTCTGAGGCAGACAGTGATGGTTTAGAGACTAAAGCTGTGCCACATAATCCAGCTTCCACGTAACATCCCCGATTTTAAGCAAATTTGCATCCATTAATTCTCTGATTCCCAAACTTTTGTAGTGAATGATAATTTGTCACTGTGAACACAGTGCATCACAACAAAATCTAACCTGACCTGACCTGACATGCAGGTACTTTTAGCAGAAGCTCTTACCCAGAACGACTTCCATTTCCTAATTTCAGGGACAGTCTCCCTGGAGCAACTTGGACTTACGGGTCTTACTCAGGGACCCAGTGCTGGTAGTGCTGGAGGTAGGATTCAACACAACCTTGGGGTCCAGAGACGAGTATCCTGACCACTAGACACCATCACCACCCCTTAGAATAAAGGCTTAAGTCATGTGGGATTTGAACCCTGACCTGTAGGGTACTTTATACTTTTATACTTTAAGCCTGTACTTTTCACTTTAACTTGAGTAAAGAAGTCGAGTCAATACTTCAACGTTTACTAGAATCTTTTTAATCACATGTATCTATACTTCCACTTGAGTGAAGAATGTGTGTACTTTTGACACCTCTGGTGTAACATCTCATTACCTAGTGCTAGTTAATAAATAAGCTCCTCCAGAAAATATCTACTCCATATCTACTCAATCTAAGTCATAGATTTTGAGTGGTTTATAGTGGTGTTTCTCAACCCTGTTCCTTGTAGCCCAAAGCTCCATTCATGATCAGTTTAACATCGATTAGCTAATTAGTCATGCAGGAATTGAGCCATAAGTACAAGGGTTGAGTAGGGGTTTTATTGTTTTGTTGTTATTAAAAAATCAATAAAAATTTTCTTTCTAGTTAAAATTGCTGGTCAGAGAAGCCAGCGTCTTTAAGATCATACATATCTAATAAGGAAGCTGCTGTGAGAATGGAACACAGCCTGAGTGAGTTCAGCAGGTTCGAGGATTCATCTGTATTCATACTGTGGTTAAAGTATTACTGAAAGTGATGTATCTTTGTTGAGATATGGATTTGGGATTTATTGTTTGGTTTGGTTTTGTAATAACGTCTCACACCAAAGCTTGGTTTGCATTCTCAACTTCTCCCAGCCGCCCTAAAACAGAACCACAAAAGGCTTTACAAAGGTTCATTACCTTATTTACCTGTAAGGCTACATCCTCTAAATCTCATGCGCCTCCATAAAACCAGAGAATTAAGAGCCCTCCGCACGCCACTGCTCTCGGCTTTATGGGCTACGTTAATATGAAGTTGTTTTTTTGCACCCGTGCACGAGGTTTGCTGAAGGTGCAGGTGATAATGAGCCAGACCCCACCAACCAGTAACAACCAAAGCAGATCTTATGTAGATAGTGTTGTAGTCAAATGGCCATTTCACCCAAAGATGCTAATGTAGCTAACAAAAAAATGAAAGGTAATGGAGATTTGGATGTCCATTGGTTTCCATTTATTGTTAGCAAAGGTTAGGGTTAAGGCCACATTAGCTTTTTTGGGGGGCAGGGCGATGGTTTAAAGGGAAATTTAACTCATAAGTTGAGTAAAATCTCCCTTTAATGATAATGCATAACACTCCTGTGGTCTCTGTGTCTAACCTGAGAGAAAAAACACATAGTTCTTTACATGAAATGACCTTTCTATCTATATACGGGGCTATAGAGATCCATATGTATATAAACTGATGCGTATTTACATAAATATCAATATGTGTTCATGGCAGATACCAAGATTATACCACAAGAGCTTATTTTATCTATATTGCTAATCCATAAATGTGATGAGAATATATAATATGGATTGTGTTTAGATTGAAACCAAATAAAAAAATATTAAGGATTAAGTAGAAAAAAGAAAACCTTGAGGGAAAAAATGACCTTTTCACGCACTGTGTCCAACTGAGTGGACAACCATCCATAAGTTCTCACTTCATGGCTCTAGATTCATGCATGAAAGGGTTAATTTAAAAAAGAAAACTACATTTAAACATCTGTATTTAAAATGCCAAATTACTGTTCTTTTTAATCTTCCACTCACATCATGATTAATATGTTCACCTATTCTTAGTGTCCTCAAATGAATTAAAGTTACTGATGTTAATGAAGAATCCAGTCATGGATGGAGCAGTGCTTGGTTTCGTGTTTACCTGAATGGATTCCAAAAGGCCAGTCTTCTTGAGAGCTTGAATCAGGGCGACAGGACTTTTTTTTCAAAATTTTTGGCAACATTTCTGAAGAAGCTTTAGCTCTAATGCCAAAGGTTTTGTTAGAACTGAAGAAGGAGAGGAGTTGAGTTCAACTGCCTTGATTCTAGCTCTCATGATGAAGCCTGGCCTTATGGAATCCATTCAAGGAGACAGGAAACCAAGCAACGATCCGTCCACGTCTGGATTCTTCATGAATTAACTTCTAAAGAACTTTGATTAAATTGATCAGCAACCACCATTAATAATCAATATCCACTGAGAACCTACACAGACATATATATGGCCAGTCAGAGCCTCTGAGGCGGGACACAAGGCTTCGCCCCCAGAGTGAGTGACTGACAGCTTTGTGCACACTCACGGCGTCTCACACACACACCTGAGCGGCTGGTCAGGGAGAGCTCGGACACACACATACACACACACGTACACCTACACACACACGGTGTACGAGCCGCGTTTCTCTGCCTTACCATCTCGCCCCTCATCCTTCTCTGCATGAAGAGAAATAACGAGCGTTAACCAGGTTAATTAGCGGACAGGAAGCAGTTAAAATAATCAACATCATCATCACATTAACGAGTTCCTGACCTCAGCTGGGAAAAAAAGCACAGATGAAGCTCGACACAGCTCAATACAAACATATACACAAATGTGATTAACACACACACACACACACTTGTACTACTATCTTTTTGGGGACATTCCATAGACTCCCATAATGACTAGATGTATATAAGTCTACAGCTAATCCTAACCCTAACCCTAACCTCAGTAACCAAATGCACACCTTTTACCTCTTTTAGTTTCTCAAATAAAACAAGCACATTTTCTATAAAGTCATTTTTCCTCATGGGGACCTCTCAAATGTCCCCACAAAGCCATAGAAAATGCATAAAAGTGATTTTAGGGGACAAAAAGGCCCAAAAAGGTCCCCACAATGCATAAAAACATGGTACACACACATACATAAACACACACACACTTTCCCACTCTTCACTGGAGACTTTTACACTTGTTAAAGACAACTAAAAATCAATAATAATAATAATAATACTCACTAATAAACTAGTAAGAAGTTGATTCATAAGGAAAGCACAAACACACGTGCTGTATATTCACGGTTCAAAAATGCACACAAACTAAACACAATGAATGAGAGGGAAAAAATCGCTGACTGAAGAGGGAAAAAATGACTTATGCAGAACTCCGTAACTTTCATAATTTAAGTTCACTACATTGTTTTAAATTTAACACAAATGCTCCACACTGTGGTGGATACACACACATACACTGCGTGTAATAACCTTATTAACACACATTTCATACGCGTCCACATCTGTTTATCGTGAAAATGAAGAAAGAAGAGAATGCGTTAATTCAGGTTACAAGAAAAACTACATACACTGGCAAAATTTTGGATGAAGCAGCAGGACATGTGAAATGATGTGTGACATCAGTGCGCACAAATCTGGCTGAAGTCTTTGCAGAAACAATTTCTTGACCACATGCTGCATGCAGTAACTCACCAGCAGGCGGCGCTGCTTCCTCCTTCTTAGCCGCTGTAACACAAATATAGACAACGGGCAATTAGCCAAAATGTGCAGCACACAAGAGGCATTGGTGTTAAATATAGCTATATTTATATTTATTAAAAGAGATTAGCAGAAGCAGAATACAAATACATTTAATGCTGCTGTTTAACGCACATCATTCTGCTGGCTGGGGGCAGACTTCACCACCAAACTTCTATGAAAATGTTTCCACACTCTTTCGATGGCGTTTTGACAGCTTAATGAAGAAACATTTCCACTCACCACTCCATAAATCATTCTAAAGCTGGCTGTCTCTTCATACATGTTGTTTACCTTCTCAATATCTTCTGCTCTCTTTCTTAGTTTCAACACTGCTACACAAAAACCATTTCTTAAAGATTGCTTCTCCAGGTTAAACCATGTGCTTTAATGTCTGATTTCTACTGGTGCTAAATAAGTGTTCTACTCAAATCCTTGATAAAATATTCCAACTTTAATTACTGTATTCTATGTTTTCTGGAATGACTGTATTGATAATACTGTTTTCCAAGCATAGAATTTAATGGATGTATACGATGTTTGCGTTGTACTATAACTGTAGTTTTCAATTAATCCTTTTATACAAAAAATGCATGAAAATCTTCCAGGATTCCTGCATTTAAACCACATTCTGAAACTGTAGAACAACTGACTATTTACATATTTAATGGCATCAATGATCTTTTACTTATCTTTTATCTTTTACACCAAAACCAATGTCGTTTTCTTGTGCTTCTTTCTCTTTTGAATTTCGTTAAAGGTTTAACTCTCCATTCTGTAAAGTCCACGATCATTAATGCCATATTAAGTCTACACTAAACAGTCCCGAGAAGGTCAAGTGTGCCACGGTGTGAGGTAAAGAAAGTTGTGTGTGTGTGTGTCTGTGTGTGTTGGGTTTGTATAGTAGGTGTAAACTGCCCCCTACTGAGGTGAAAAACGTCTCCCTGGACATGCACTTGAGGGACATCAGACACCGTCCTTGGCCTTGGCCATGGGGGGTCAGATTGCGCGAGCGACCCCAAAGACGGTGGCGACTGTGGCATACTGCAGGACCGACACCTCTATTTTAGAAAGGTTTGTCTTTCAGCCCGAGTTCTGCAAGTGGGATCTGAGTGCGGTGTTCTGTCTTCTAAATGGCTCAAGGCCTGTGATGGGAGGAGGGAGACTCGGGGAGGCAGCGAGCTGCAAATGCCTCCCTTCAGCGGGCACTCAGAGCTTGGCACATGTCCTGAGCCGGTTCAAACGAGGTCACTACACCAACGACACACACTTTCCCTGCGGTGATGTAAAAATTATTTATCAGTACTGTGGGAACTTATCCAGCTTTTCATCATTCTTCATCATTCTATAGTAGACATTAACCTTTTGTAGCCACGTAATATTTTTAGTAAGAGCTACAAACATGAATATATATGTATATATTCTATGGTTAGATAGGCGTTAATAATTGTATATAATATATAATTAATATTGCTGTTATTAATGACTTTATTATTAGGGATCCAAGCACGAACAACTGCTAAAAAATTTTAAAAAATTATTATATTATGGAGTAAAATGGTAAACTAAAACAAAATAGTTTTCCTCTAAAGCAACGTGTTTCACCTGATCATCTCATCTTCACTTTCCTTTCTCTTTTTCAGTGGGAGTGTGATGTACAGCACCAAGGAAACCACAATCTCTCCATCACATCCCCTCTCTCAGACGGAACACAGCCAGGACCAGACTCTCAGGCTTAATCATCTCTCCACTTATTATGTGTAAACAGATCAGGTTTCCTCCAAACTGCTCGGCCTGCAGCCGGGGCTCCTGCACAATGAGCCCCAGAAACTCCGGTCTAATTCGGAACGGTGCAGTGAAACCCGCACACAATGTGGGTGAAGTTGCCTCTGAACTGCCCAAACACCCCACTTACCCACACCCCGTCCCTCCCAGCGGCCTCTTCACTTACACACTGTCAGCACTCCTTTGATCAATCGACTTGTGTTCTGTTTTGCACACACTCCCTTTCGGTCTCTCGTCCGTCTCTGGCTCATTTGAACTTGAACACCCAGAACTAAAATCGAATTAACCTTCTGATCACAGGGGCGAACACCCTACCGTTACGCCACCAACTGCCAATATGTAGCTAACGTGTTTAGAATGTGTCCACTTCATACTTAGTGGACACATTCTAATGGAGTCAGTCAAATCCTAATGGACCGATATATCAGGATTGATATTTCAGAATCACATCCACACAGTTACGGAAGTATGCCGTGTGTTAGCTCATACTCCCTCCTCAGAGTCAGTTTAAGGTCATCACCCTGGATGCTTGAGGATGATGTTAATGCGAGTCTAACGGCCTGCTTTCCCTTCTTTCCTTTTAGAGCTCTATCCTTCACTTCGACTATTTTAATGGCACTTACTATGCGTGTGAAAGAGAGAGAGAGATGTTACTGAGATGTGCTGCTTTTAGCTCTGTCGTTCAGAATGAGGAGGTGATAGAGTCGGATATCAGGGCTTTATTTCACCAATATCACATGAGAAAAGTGCAAACGAGCAGTTCAGCGCCTCAGTGCTCCTAAAATGTGCATCCATCTCTATAAATACTCGTTTATACAGCACCCCATCTTGAGATCTCGCTATACATATATATATATAGGCCTACAATATGGTTCTCCTCCTCAGAGACAAACATGGAACTTAAGAAAGTCAAATCGATACTTTGACCAAAAACACCACTGACAAAAAAAAGCGAAAAGTGGCAAAATCTGATTGGAAAGAGTCTCTCAGTTGCAGTAAGGAGCGTTAAAGGAACACTCATCTGAAAAACGCTAACAGTGCTATCAATGAGCTTTTAGTGCCTTCATTCACGATTTGCCATATTAGGGTTTCAAAGTGTTTGTTTGACGTTATTGCCGCATCAGAGGTTAGCCTTTTTCGTAAATGGCAAATTTGACTGCCCAAAAAAGAATTAATATAATCACTGAAAAAAGGAAAGTCATTTAAAAGCTTCCAAAGGCTAAGCTCAAGAGTATGAAAGACGACTTAGTCTGAGGCTTTAATGCCAGTTTGCTAACAGAGCTGGAAATCTCTCTCTCTCTCTCTCTCTCTCTCTCTTTGTAACCTCTCAGGAATGTGCATCTCTTGTTAATCTCACATGACATTTATTATCTCCTCCCCTCCCTCTCTCTGCCTTCACCTCTGCCCGTACAGCATGGGCAAATCTTCACCAAGACACTTCAAAGCTTCTCACTGCCGTCTTCAATACCAGCTTTGCGTTGGGCGAGCTTTCACTCCTCGTTACTTTTATCTGGCTCAGACTTTATTTCATCTCATCTTTCATCCCTAGACATATCAGTCAGGCCAGGTTAAAGCTTGGGAATGAGGACAAAGTCATGTTTTTTGTCACTCTTTCTAGCCACAGGTGTTAGAGAGTGGCTAACTAGAATTAGCAAGGCTACTACTTCACTCAGTAGCTGCAGCGAATCTACTTGTAACATGTCGTAGCTTTTCCATTAACTAACTCATAGCAAAGTAGTGTGGCAGAAGTGGCTACAGTGATCAAACAGCAGACACTCATTGCACCACAGTGCGCTGATGGCAGCTGCAAGATGGAGTTGGAGGATGACGTCCATCTTGGGGAAGATGGAAGCAAAAATCTGTGACCATATTTATACAAATGTATGACTGTAAAGCGAGAACGCATTCGAGCGCAACCCAAAAATCAATACAGTCTCGAAAACTTTGTTGTAATTTAACTTTAAGTTGGTAAAAAGTTACTTTATCATCAGGTTTCACATTAATTTGCTTTAAGTGTGTCATACATCCCAAATATTAAGTACTACTTAAGTACTAGTGATAGCTTCGATGTAGTTTGCTACTTTTCTCTGTAACTTGTAGTGTAGCTAACTATTATATTTGCTATAATAGCTAATAGCTTGGCTTTAGCTTAGCTGCTTTTAATCATAGATCACTTGCAGTCCAACACTCCAATGTTTTCAGGGACTGTTTAGATGGAGGGCCGCTGGACTAAATGTGTTAACCTCTTGTACGAGCTTCAGCTTGCTAACTCGCTGTGCTAATGCTCACAAGTGACTGTTACATGCCGTCATGCTTGCGCTTGGGATCTGCATAGACATATACATATATCACACGCACGCAGGGACTTACTCGCTTGCACATACACACACACACAAACACACACACAAAGTAACGTCACTATCTTTGTGAGGTACTGCCGTTGACTCCCGTAATTACTTGTTGTAAATAATACCACATCTGCACCTGTCCTGCTCATCAGGTAGTAACTACATTAGACATGTTAAAGCAGTGAAGACGTTCCAGCCTCTACAATTAGAAATGTAATAATGTGTTGAGTTTATCAGTAAGGCTAGGGAAACTTGAAATAGATTACATGTCTCTGCAAAATTAGGCAGGTTTAATTAGCAGTTTAAGTAATTTCCGCTAAAGAGAAATCTGATTCATTTTATTTGTTAGAAAGTTGAACGATGGGTGTGATCTAAAGGTATCTATTTAAACCTTTCAAAACAAGATTTATTGAATATATTTACAGGATTTGGAAGCCAAAGAAAACTTGAGTTTACTGATGACATTTCGTTGTTTGTTAAAGGGTGGTAATGATCTTCACTTTATCAATATTCAATATTCTTTAAAAGAGAAGCATAAGAGAATTAATCTTCAGAAAAGATATCCTGCATAATTCCATGTTTTGTGATGAATGTTTTTGTTTTTCGCATACATTTCTGTTTCTCATCCACCAGCAAAATGGGTATGAATCAGCTTGAATTAACAAATAAAATAGGATGATTTATCTATTTGTCAGTCTATCTAACAAAAAATTTATTTCACAATATGTGAAACAATTATGTGATTATTGAAACAGACAGAACCAAAAGTCTAAATTTACATTCTCAGGCTTCATTAAGTCTTACAACTGTTTCCACCTCCTCTATTTCTATTTAAATCACTCAGTGGAATAGGTGAGAATCGACATGCTGACAGTTTGGACTAGTAAACTTGTAATTGCTTTATAATGATAATCAAAAAGAACACTTAAACCCATTAACCATATCATCACGCCATCATTTAGGCCCAAGCACCGTAGCACATCTTAAATATACAGATTTATTTATATATTCATCTGGTAGACTATCATATACAACACATAACATGATCTTACATAAACTGAAATAGAATCTGATATCTGAAAAACTATATGATGCAGTGAATGGATAATTAAGGTTGAAATGCTGCTCACACACAAGGTCCAAATTCCATTAAGTCTGTGAAGTAGCTCCATCTGTCTGCAATTCATCACTGGAGAGATGCGAGCCAACGGGGCCACAGACATCGCAAAGCCATGAAGTAATGCTACTGTGGAAAATAAAAAATTAACACGCGGGGACACCGACCACTGTGTATTAGATTCCAAAAGAACCAGTGCGACCCCGATTGGGATTTCAGATAATGAATGAATGAAAATGTCACTGCAGACAAAATTAAGGGTCATGGAACAAGTAATGAATGTGGTGTAAAACGTGTTACTTTTAGTCAAATATGAGGTGATGGTATTCTAGGGGTTAGGACACTCACCTCTGGACCAAGAGGATGTGGGTTTGAATCCTATCCATCATTGGTTCCCTGAATGAGACCTTCCGATCACAGGGCTCTTAGTCTCTAACTGTTATGCTACCAACTGCCCCTCTAATAACAAATTATTGGATTTATTAATTTATTGAATTTAATATTGTTAATTGGATTTGTGTCATGAGGAAACAGGTAATCATGGACACCTGATGAGAAAAAATTAAGTGAGATGGCAGATATGGAATAATTCCCTCACAATCTACCACCATTGAGATCTATTAAGAACCAATGACATTACATAGCTTATATGAAAAAGGAGACTATAGAGGGTCTCACCATAAGGAACTTTACTGACTTCCAACTAAAAGTGAGGAAAGGGAAGAATAATATACTGGCATTCCAACTGATATCAATAATAATGATATAATGATGCAAATAAAATGGGGTTTTACAGCAAACTCTGGGTCTTGAATTAGCGAGCTGACTTCCAGTCTGTCATTAAACTTCCAAAATGTGTCATGTTGAACTGGAGGAAACTAATAAGTTAATAAAGCAAGCCAACAAACATCCAGCTAACTCCATAGTATTTTCCTCCAACAGGGCTTTCAGATCCTGACATCAAAGCGATACGTGCAAACTTTGCCAGTTATTCTTTATATAGACTTACAAATCTCACAGACTAAATTTCATCATCCGTCTCCACTTTCGAACTCAGAACAAGAGCGCTTCAAATATAGCAGACCTACAAAAAAATAAAAATACACACGTTCTTCACGACAAAGCTCCCTTTGGAAAATATTCCCTGTTTTACACCAGATCCTCGGGGCCTGTGGGTTTTCCAAATGGCCTCTTAGACTCTAAAAAAATCAAACCCGACCTCCCCTGAGAGCACGGCCCGAGTCTGGAGTCTGTTAACCAAAGGGAACGTGTTTCTAGACTGACAACGACACTCCGGGATTTTTGGGTCTCCCTTTCTTAAAGGCTGGGGATAATCGGAGCGTGACAGGCTGAAGGCAAACTGGGATCTACAAGTCAGGACGTTGAAGGAGTGGGGGCTAAAAAGACGAAGAGGGTGTGGAAGGAGAGAATGAGAGGCACATGGCGTGATTCCAAGCAATGTAGTGGCAGTGATCTGATATTGGTGATGTCATGCTATCATACTTGGAGTGACACGATGACATGTGGGTCATACGAACACGGAAAAAGATGGAGGACGAAGGAAACAGAGGCTTCGGAAAAACACAACAGCTGCAAAAATAAGGGGACACATCCAACACAGTTCTAAATAAAGCAAACAGCTCACACGGCTCTGACATTAGATAAAGGCTTATGGGGGAAAGGCCGTTCAAAAAGGTTTGACCAAAGGTTTGAAATTCACAAAAATGTGGCTCCAATTTAGATTTTAATCTAGTTATTATAGTCTAGACTCAACGCCAAGAGCAGAATGAAAAGCGAAGACACTGCTTCATCCCACCAGCAACTCAGTAACACGCTGTCCATGTTAAATTCATGATAAACTAAAAATGACTCTGACCTCAAACCTCAAATTTGGTTCTTTAGGGACTTTTTAAACTGTTTTTCTCTGTTCTAACCCAACTTGAGCATTGTTGGTAAACTACAGGTTTAGCTAGAGATGTAACCTGCTGATAAATCTCATAATAGATATGATTTCCAAGGTTTGCAGCTGATTCTCAGTTCTGAATTACCTGAAATCCAGACATTAATTCTTACATAAATGAAGTCTCAAACTGAGTGAAATCGCCAACGTGTAACAGCTGTAAGACGAAGAAGCCGCCATATTTTCTCCGGATTATGGCGTTAACGTGTGATCACGTTTTTCTCAGAACCGGGTGTTGATAGAAAAACATCATTCATAACGAACCTCAGCAGCAAGCAGTAGTTAAGTACAAAACAGCCGTTTCATCGTCTGGGTATATTTTAAAAGTGTTCTGGTGCGGCTGGGGCATTAGGCAGGGCTTTCTACACCTGGCCCCGTCTCCTCCGGTGACAGTCTCAGCTTTCACACAACCGTGAAGTGTACAGAGCTGAGGCTTCACCACTGAAAAGCAACCTGACCGTGTTTTACAAGCTCGGCTAGACTCGCAACGAGCTGGCCATAAATTTTCCTGACATTGATGGTCGAGATTTGTAAACATTTAGATGGCTGATGATTCAATTACTGCCGTAAAATATGAGGAATCAGCGGGAATGTGGGGTATTATTAGCCTGTGGGTTGTGATGGACGTGGATCAGGGGACGTCTTTATTAGCTCATCTGTTACAGTACATCACCACCAACACGCTGACTAATAAAGATATTAACATATCAAGAAACTAACAGAGAAAAGTGTATAAACTAGGAAGGTATGTTCATTCAGACAGCTGTATTGTATGTTTATTAGTATATAACATAAATATCGCCGCTGTGGGGCGAAAACCTCGTCCAGTTTTAGGGGTCCAAGCACGAAGTTCTTATGTAATCATGCCGTTTCTTATTATTTTCTCTGTTAAAACTCAATGTGCAGCTTGAACCATAAGTGGTAGAGGGCTGAACATTTCAGAAAACTTAAGAAAGGTGTGAAACTCGCCATAGACCAAAAATCTTTTGGATCCCTCTTGTAATCATGCCGTTTCTTATTATTTTCTCTGATAAAACTCATTGTGCGGCTTGAACCATAAGTCATAGAGGGCTGAACTTCAGAAAAAAAAAAATAAAGTTGTGAAACTCGCCATTAGACCAAAAATCATAGCGATCAGTTGATAATTGGCAATTTGGGAAAAGTAAAAGGGTTTTGACCTCTAGGGGATGCTATAGAAAGTGCAGCGCCAATATGCAGTGACCTCACATTGGCCAGACCCTAAACTAGTTAATTCATAGGGCATGGTCGCTCATTTAAAATTCTCCTTTACATGGTCGAGTGTTACAATTGTCACACACAGATAAGGACACTTCTAGCAGCGGACAGAGAGCACGCATCGAAAAATTTGCCACGTAAACCACCTAAAAAGAAGACAAAAAAATAACAACTAATCTTACTTACATGGAAACATGTAAGTGTATTTAACCAATGAAAAGTGTTGAAAACGGCTTGTTCATATATTTATATATATTGTTCACGTATTTAGAATATGCATTGTTTTTCAGTTTCCTGAAAAATAACCGCTTCGGACATAAAAAGTTTCCGCCCGACAGTGACGATACTCATCTTGTCAGCTAATTATGAATGAATGACTAATTATTAGGTGTGTTAAGGCAGGAAGGGCATTTTAAGGCACAGGACAATATAGAGGAAATACACAAAACTTGAGAGCAGGATCAAATATTTAAATTGACTCATACTTGTTGCTCTTGACTGTACATGTGCTGTGTTATGAAAAGCCATCATGTGAACTGACTCCTGTTAAAACTACATTTTGCTCATTTTTGCATGGCAGAGATAATACACATTTTATTTTCATAAATCCTACTTTAGTATTCATTCAGTAACCTTAAAAACTGCACATTCAGGTTAGTTTTTTAGCCTCTGGTTTAAGGCACAACTGACCTATTGCAAGCAGTATGAATCAATTAGAAAAACCAACTGTGACGTGTGTGGTAATTTAAGGGATTTATTATAAACTTGCCAACCCAATATATTGTATATAAATATATTGTGCATAGGAGCAGGACTAAATAAAATAAGTATTAGTGTCGACTATAATGAACTTACCTGGTTGCTTCTTCTTTGGTTCAGGCATATTTGAGTTTCATGGGATGAACCCCCCTCTCGTCTCTCAGGTTTGTTCCTCCTCAGTGGATCCGTCGTCCAGCTCTCCCTCTCCATCTCTTTTTATCCCCCCCCACCTTACCCTCCCCTTTCTCAAGAAAGACAGAGACGGGTGGGTGAGCAGAGAGTGGAACGAGGAGAGTGAAAGAACGAGTGTCACTTGAGATCTTGAGAGCATCCCAGTTGTCCGAGGAAAGAAGGACGTAAGGGAGGAGGACGAATAAGAGCTGAAGAAGGATAAAGAAAGCCCATGACCCTGCTGGGATCATGTTAATTGCTTGTCTCGTTATGGTTAGAGCAAAGCCAATGATTGACTGATGGACATGTTAATTGATATACTGACAGCAACAGAACGGCTCAGAATAAGTAGTTCTTCATCTCTCTATTGTCAAGACAAACCTTACGGAGTAGAATCAATACTTCACATGGCCTTTTCCCTTTAAGCAGTGGAAAATCCCAGAGCTTTACTCAGTATGAAGCTGAATGAATCTGAAGTCTCATTTGAGTTTAATACCAAGTTGTTTTTTTACATGTGCCAAAGTCTGAAAGCCTCACTCTTGGTCTTTAAAAGGTCAGAGATTAAATAGCATTGTGGTGTAACCTTTTGACCGTACATCCTAGAGTCATTCTAGAGTCATGTCGTGGCATAATTCTAGAATGAAGTACATAATTACTAAATAAAGTGTGATTACTCCACACAAATACACAATATTGTTTTATTGTTCTATGTGTATGTGTAAAGGTTGAAATTGTAGATGCATGAACATAATTAGCATTGTTGTGTACAATAAATCACCAGCAACATTACCTATGTCTAGGTTCACTGATGCAACAAATGGTCTGTGGAAGGGAGATATAGGACACAGTAAAATAGAAGAGCAGATATTTATAGAAGACCAAAGATGAGCAACTTGATATGCAACATAAAGTGTCAAGGAAAACAGAGAAGGAAGCGAAGCAGGGTGTGTGAAGAAGAGACATCAAATGTAGGAACAGCACCAAATATCTTCACAAAATTTGGACAGAAATATGCAAGTTTTCTTCATTGCAGTCATGAATGATCACACTTTCATTTTATATTTACAGCATTTAGCAAACAGCCTTATCTAGAGCAACTTCCACTTTCTACTTACAGGAACAGCCTCCCTGGAGCAGCTTGGGCCTTGCTCAGCATCCCAACTGTGATTCCTGGGATAAGAAACCCAAATCTTATGATCACCAACACACGGTTTTAGTCACTTACACCACTGCATGACCACTGCCCCAAACTTGTCCCCTCTTCTCTGGTTCTGGAGGTCCTCCACCCTTACACCTGACTGTAATATATCTAATATATCTATGAACTTCTTTATATTAATCCACTGAGAGTGTCTCAAGTTTAAGCATATTTCTGCATGGGAGCAGATCTCCATAATCAGCAGGACTGGGTAGTGCTGCTCTACCTTTTTGACATTGAGTTATGTACCAGCAGGGGGCGACAGATGTGTAACAGTTTTCATGAACTAGTGTGACAGCTCTGTTGTGCTGAGACTTTCTAGAAAAAGAAATGAAGGATAGAAGAAGGCCATCAAGCACCACAGAGAACACACACCACATAGTGTCACATGGCCATTATGTGAGTATGTTCATGTTCATGAGGCTTGATGCTTTATTTAAAAGATGTTGAGATTTCAACAATTTACCCCAGTGTACTGGACTCTTTGTAAAATATCTTCTTAGGGCATTGCTTTGTAGAATCATCTTATTAGGACATCAAGAACAGATCCATATCACAAACGTAAAATAAATGTCTCAGTTTTGGCAGATAAATATGGTATGGTATACATCTCTGTTTATCAGTATCTCATTATGGATACGATGAGAGCATCTCAACACACTCATGACTAAACTGCCATACACAATGCAGGCCTGAAGCTTCTTAATAGATTACAACCTTCAACTATGTTTGTTTACCACTATAAATTAGTCTCATTATTTCAGAGTTAGATAATAGCAACTTTATATATAGATAGATTGGCCGTTGCTTATATAACACTATTGTACTCATACAAATGTCTTAATATATAATACAATATATAAACAGTTTTCAGGACGGAAAAACTATCTGGTGGAACTCTGGCGCCCCCTTTCGGCCCAGAGAGGCCAAACAAGTTGATTATGCAGACTTTGGAAATAATCATCTTTTCATTCACCGCACATGAATGAAGGGATGTTTTATGTAATTTGGGATGGATGGATTTCCAGATACTTACATTTACATTTATGCCATTTAGCAGACGTTCTTATGCAGCGCGAATTTTGAGACATGTAACAAAACACAATAACACAATAAAGTGCATAATTTAACAAATAAATAAATATAATATAATATCTAATAAAACTAGCTGTGGACTGGCCATGATCAATAAAAAAAAAGACTGCCCTGTACTGGTCCGGTGGCTGGAGCACACCTGGTTCAGGACATGGTACTCTTCTCCTCTTAAGAGCCACACTTCCGGTCGAGTTATATGACGTCACGACGCACTTCCTGCGTCCCCCCTCGCAGCTGCGCCGACAAAATGGCTGGTCGAGGCGGGAGTGTGGTGCGGTTGGTGTTGCTGAGCGCGGCGGTGGCGCTGTGCTTGCGGCGTGTCAGCGCTAACAGCGGCAGGCGGGTGAGTGGAGTGCGGTTGAGGAGTTTGTTGGGGGAAATGGCGCGCTGTTCTCGGTGTAGATCCCCCGCAGAGCGGATCTGTGTTTGTGCGGCCGGTAACGACGCCGTGACGTAGGGTCTTAAAGGGAAACGTCGCGCCGAGATGCTAACCAGGCTAACTGTGTGTATGCTAACGGAGACGTTTAGCCTAACTGTCTCTTCATGTCGGCCAAACGAAGCTTTATTAATCTTCTCGTAATAAACGTTTTGATGTCAGAGTCAAGGCTGTTGCTTGGTCACCTGAAAATAGAAAAAAAAGCTGACCTCAGAGCAGCAGATAATGAATGAAGCTGTTCGATGACTGTTGTTTCTTTTAAAATTATTGCTGTTTGTGTTACTGTTTATTACAGGCTTCACCGTGCCACTGAACAGATATGGATAGAAAGTTGCTGCTATAGATAAAACAAAAATGGATAGAAGGAAAGCTGGTTGGATATATAGAGGTATAGAAAGTTGGTTGGATAGGGGTACACAAAACTGGATGGAGGGATAACTGGATAGAACGATGCATGAATAGATTGAGTGATGCATATAAAGTTTGTTGGAGGGATGGAAAGAAAGCTGGTTGAAGGGATTAATGAATGGGTAGAAAGTGGTTGGATTGAGTGATAGAAAAATGGATGGATAGATGGACGGATAGAAATCTGGATTGAAAGATAGAAAACTGGCTGGAGGGGTGGATGGAAGGATAATAAACAGCTTAGATATATGCATGGATAGATGGATGCATAGAAAGCTGGCTGAAATGAAGGATAGAAAACTGGATGGAGGGATGGACAGAAAGAAAGCTGGTTGAAGGGATGGATGGATGGATGGATTTATAAAAAGCTGGCTGGATGGATGGATAGAAAGATGGATGGATGGATAGAAAGCTGGTTGGAGGGAGGGAGGGATGGATGGATAGATAGCTGGTTGGAGGGATGGATAGAAAGCTGGTTGGAGGGAGGGAGGGATGGATAGATAGCTGGTTGGAGGGATGGATGAATGGAAAGAAAAATGCATGGATGGATAGAAAGCTGGTTGGAGGGATGGATGGATAAATGGATGCATAGAAAGCCGGTTGGATATGCGAATGAACAGAAAGTTGGATGGAAGGATGGAAAACTGGATGGATGGATGCATTTATCTCTTTTGTGACCCTCAGCAGGCATCTGAAGCTGTGGATTTGGACATAACAGGCTTCACAATTCCGCTGGAGCACTCGTTTGAAGTGGGTGAGTATTCACACTAAGAGAACGCACATTCCACACATACACCGACACAAACCTGCACCTGCAGCTAAGCAAACATGCCCAGTGGAATAATGAGGAATGACATGTTTATGTGATTGCTTGCTATGCGGCAGATGACGTGCCAAGGTTCCGGGCTCGTGGTTCCGTTCATCTGAGGGCCGGCAGAGAGAACAGCGTGTTTCTCTCCCAGTCACAACTCTCAGAGAAGGACAGGAGCATACTGAAGGTATGAGCTGCTGAAGATGCTTTGTCACACACACAGTTATGGAACTTCAACATGTAGTGAAACGTGCTTCCAATGTAACACTGTAAATCTGTCAGGCATTACATTTTTTGATGGTTACTTGGTAAGAGACGTAGCGCTATGAACTCGCTTTGGATTATCGTTGTTTTCAGGATGTAGCAGCCGTTGATGGAATTTACAGGATCCGAGTCCCCAGAGTCTCTCTGCAGGCAGACAAACAGAGCGACAGGCAGTTGGACGGCTACCTCACCACCTTTGTTAGAGCTGTAAGTTCTTCTATAACGTCTAATCTTGTTACGTTGCCATAGTTACTCACAACTCTCTGTCTCTCTATTCTCCTTCAGTGTGCTCTGGTCGAGTCGCATCTCAGCGACGTCATCACGCTGCACACCGATGTCAGCGGTTACCTCATTGGCGTTTCCATAGTGACTGTGCCCGGTGCATGTCTGGGAGCTGAGGTGGAGGACGAGGTAGACCTGGAGGCCTTTAACACCACCATCAACGTGATGGCGCCAGTCAGCGCCCCAGCGTAAGTCAGCACAGTCTTTAACTTAATGTCTTTAAGGAGTATGGTCGTCTAGTGGATAGGATGCTCACCTCTGTACCAAGAGGTCGTGGGTTCGAGTCTGACCTCCTGCACTACCACCATTGGATCCCTGAGCCAGACCCTTAACTCAAATAGCTCCAGGGAAACTGTCCCTGAAATGAAAGTTGCTCAGAATAAGAGGGTCTGCTAAATGCCGTAAATGTCGTCAGCCTGTGATGTTCAAACTACAGGTTGCATCCTAATTTCATAAGATAAAAATATTTGAATGCAGTTCTGGTTTTAATATTTGGTAATATTGTTCTGTGCGTATGCTCCTCTAGGCCAGAGACGGCTCTGTTCATCGAAAGAATGGAGCAAGAAATGGACAAAAAGGGCAAACCTCAGGAGCAGAAATCCTTCTTCGCCAAATACGTGAGTGCTCATGTTGAGTCGGGAGAGAATGGTTTCAACATGTGAGATTTTCATGAGCTCATAACTAACAGTTATCACCAGACCTCTTTAGCTTCTATCAGCATATCTTTACATGAGACCGGCCATTTGCTCTTTAACCGGATTGTGTTCAGAAGACGTGTGTGTGTTGATTTTGTCACTTGTTGTCCACTTCTCATCCAGAGTCATTTCATCTCTCTCTTGTTTTTCTTATGGCTGTTTCTGAGCTTTTTGACCTTGTTTTTGTCCAAGGCTGTGCTGAACCATTCCTGAACTCTGCTTTTTGCATTTTGTGTGTGTGTTTGTGTCCTGGTTTCTTCAAATTGTTTGTTTTTGTTCTTGGTAGGGCTGTGCGATATGATGAAACTAGCAATAATCTGTATCAATATTGGTTGACCTCTAGTAAAGAGCACTGGTATATTTTAGCACAGGAAAAAACAGCATTTTTAATGCACAAAGTGGCAAAAATCTTGTGCTTTACTGTCAATTTTGTGAAAATACAAGTCAGTTGTGGCTCCTTTGGCATTCCATATGAGTGTGCACAGAGTGTTTTGAGCGTGTAGGCAGAGTTGAGTAGGCATAGACACTGAATTTACAGAAAATTTACTATATTGTGACACATTCGTTATCGGGATATGAGAGTTGGTCATATCTCACAGCCCTAGTTCTTGGGTGGTTTATCTGCCGTGGTCACTCCAGCAGATGAAGCCCAGTGACGCAACAAATCTCAACAAACACCAGAAAAACGTAACATTTGTGTTCTGTCTATTATTTTAAACTTGGAGTTCTCCTGCGTGTTTCACACTGATCAATCTGACGGAAAAAAAAAACGATACTGGTGTTGGTTTGTTGGTGTGCACTGAGCGAGAATCAACTCCCACATTGTTTAAATCAGCTGTATGTGGCCGGTACTAACTTTCACATCCCAGACTGGCCATTATTTTTGGAGTGTGTGCTGCGCTGTGTGTTGACTGTGTGCTGGTGTGTGCTGTGTTCCAGTGGTATTTGATACTGGGAGGCGCGGTCTTCCTCATGGTCACCAGTTCAGCACAGCCCCCAGCAGGGGGAGCCAGAGAGCAGAGCTGAGTCCCATTCATTTCAAGTACTGAAGTCTCATTATTGCGGTTAACTTTCACTCTTCACTGTGTTGGCTTGAGTGTGAGTGTGTGTGTGTATGAGTGTGTTTATCGGTATACACCTCCTACACACATGCACACAGATGCTCTTTAATCTCTTCTCATTGTGTTGCTTTGCTTGCCTGATTTATTTTTTATTTTTTGGGTCGCGATCGGATGAACAGCGTCCTGAATTTTGAGCCACCGTAGTTGATTCTATCGATGGAGCTCAAACTCTGGCTTTTTCGGGGGGCTGTTCACGTGAGCCGAGACCACCCGCATCGCTCACCTCCTTCATTTGCCTTCCCTTCAGTCTCATTACTCCTCAGCACCTTGTTTTTGTGAGAGAAAAGGGGGTGGGACGAAAAGAGAGGAGGGAGATTGAGAGACAACAGAACAAGGTATGTGACAGGAAGGGGAAAAGTGGGAGAAGGGTGGAAAGAAGGAGAAGAAAGAGATGAAGGAAGCAGGTAAAGATGAATGGAGGGGAGTAATATGTAAAGGGAGATACAGAAAAGAGAGACTAAGATACTAAAAAGAGGGAGCGGGGCTGAGATAGATGAGGTACAAAAGGATATAAAGAAAGGAGGAGGATGAAAATAGACGAAAAGAGATGGAGAAATGTAAAAAGGACGAAGAATGAGAGGGGAGAGACAACAAAAGGGAACAAGAGGAAAAAGTGCAGAGAGATGGAATAATGAAAAAGTTGAAGATGACTGTAGAGCGAGAGAGAGAGAGAGAAGGTAAATATATACAGGAAAACTGAGATAGAAAAGCAAGAAAATAGAGATGGACAGAAGCAGAACTGAGATACTGTAGATGAAGTGAGAGGGAAGGACAGATGCGGAAGGAACAAAAGGAACCAAGGGAAATTATAAGCGAGGAGGAAGAAAATAGACTGTGAGACAGATGGAGAAATGTAAAAAAAAAAAAAAAAAGGGTGAAAAGAGTGAGATGAGAGAGTGAGAGGAGGAATGAAACTGAAGGTGCTCTGGAGTGCAATTTCCCACTGAAATCTGCTAAAAGCACTGCACTGATCTGCACTTAATCCACTGAAAATGTCTAATCATCTTTCCCCCCAATAAACCACACAAAATGACAGACTAATTTACCTCTCTATCTCTCTCTCTCTTCCAGTGGATGTACATTGTTCCCCTCGTTCTCTTCCTCATGATGTCCGGAGCTCAGGACCAGTCTGGAGGCGGAGCCGGCGGCGGTGCGGCTAATGGCGGCGGACGATGATTAACCCCTGAAAAATATGCTGTACATAATTTAATAACATGCTCAGATTAATCTACCTACGCATACAGTACATGCCGTCAAATTTGCATCGAAGCATGCAGCAAGTTTGTGTTTTTACTACTGACTCACTGAATAAAATGTATTGTAAATGTTTGTCTATATGTGTATTCTTACACGTGCAGAAGTCAGTGTCTCCAAAATCATCCAGGCAAAATGACCAATTTTCAATATTTTACATAAAATGTGTGCTGAACATATTACTGTGTATGTAAATATAATATTTAATGATTATACTCATTTTAATAGCTCACTGTAAAAGAAATGGTGTGTCTTTGGATTTGGAGGGTATGAAAAGGAATGAAAGCATCTCATATCATAATTACTATGATCATTTTATCTGATTTAATATTTACATATCGGGTAACAAGGAGAGTTGCCTTAAATTTTACAAGTTCCCCTTCCGTTTGTGTAGAGTATCTCCCTTGTTACTTTTAACCTTTCCAAAGAGTCAAAGATCATCACCTGTCTGTGTCACGGTGTTGAAGTAAAACATTTTTTTCTGTTACCAAGACATCTTTTATGTACATACATCTGTTATATGTCGATGTTGATACTGATGCAAGAAAATGCCAATGTGATTGCTCAAGTTTTGTAGCTGTGACATGAAAACTGACCGAGTAGAAAGACTTTGATTACAAATCGTTGAAGTAAATGGGGACAGAACGAGGGAGGATAAAAGTGTGAAAAAGACAAGTGCGGGTCATGACGATTACAGATATGCGAAGAGGCATGTGAGCCCTCGAATCACATAGAATTTGGTGAGTTTCAGAAGAATGGCGACCTCACATTGAAGCATCGAAATTTGAGCTCCATGTTAGTCTGTGGGGAAAAAAGTGGATGAAAAATGGACAGAACTCACAAACGAGTATCAAAAATGTGATATGCTGCAAATTTAAAAGCTGAACTGAAGTTTGTAGCACATAAAATGGAGCAGGAGTAACGAGTAGAAAGTGTGGGGAATAAATATCACAGCTAACATCTGTAGTGAACATGATGTTGCACAATGGTAGAAAGTTCTGGTACCTTTTATGGAACTGCTACTGTACTCTGCTATCTTTGTCTGTCAGCTGTCAGTCATGCTAGGCGTGTGTGTGTGTGTGTTTGTGTTGGTACCATGTGTAACCCCTGGTTTTACAAGGCTCTGGGCTGAAAGCATGCAGATTTAAACTCGTGAGCCGCCCCACAAACACCTACAGGTCACTGACAGCCATCACTCTTAACTCTAATCACTCACTGTCTCACACACACATTCGTATGCACCCATTTTTCATCTGCCTCATGGCGTTACAGACCCTTTGAAAACTGCACTAACCCTTTACCACAGTAAAAATATATCTTGAAAAGGATTAAAGCTGATCTCAGAACAGACTGATTCATTGAACAGTGTCTGTGAAAGTGCACATAGTGTACATTAGCAGCTAACACAGTGCACATTAGCAGCTAACATAGCGCACATTAGCAACTAACAGTGTACATTAGTAGCTAACATAGTGCACATTAGCAGCTAACATAGTCTACGCTAGCAACTAACATAGTGCACATTAGCAACTAACATAGTGCACATTAGCAACTAACATAGTGCACATTAGCAACTAACAGTGTACATTAGTAGCTAACATAGTCTACATTAGCAGCTAACATAGTGCACATTAGCAGCTAACATAGTGCACATTAGCAACTAACAGTGTACATTAGTAGGTAACATAGTCTACATTAGCAACTAACATAGTGCACATCAGCAACTAACATAGTCTACGCTAGCAGCTAACATAGTGCACATAAGCAGTTAACAGTGTACATTAGCAGCTAACATAGTGTACATTAGCAGCTAACAGTGTACATTAGCAGCTAACATAGTTAGCAATACGTTAGCAACTATACTTTTGGGATAAGGAGAAGCTAAATAGCTGACTGGTGTAACTGATAATGAGCAGAAATCAGGGCAAATGAGTTGAGGACTGAGGCAGGTATTAGCTGTGTGTTTCTGGTCAACTTTAAAAAGACAGTAAAAAAAGAAATGACATGAGCCCAAAGAACAAATGGAACTTTACCACGTCACAAAAGTAATATCTGAACAGTACCAGAATTATTCATATGAAAAACATAAATGTTTACAGTCATTAATGGTTTTATTCTGAGATTTCTGTGCAAATGTGCACTGCATTTATGACAAATAATGCTCTAAATTCTTGTAACTTGTAATGCAAGTTCTTATTTTCTCAATAAATTACATTTAAGTCATTGTAGCAAACGTCTGCCCTAGTTTCTGGTCAGATTCCTGACCCTGGACTTTCCACCTTTGGAGGTGTTAAGCGCACGGCTGCTGGGGTTAACACTCATGAGTTACTGTTACAAAGCCTTTGGGGAGCAGGGGATGAGAGATGCGGAGGTTTAAAAGAGCAACTCCAGTAATATGCTAAAGAAAGTAGTGAGGCAATAATGTTTTTATGGGGAGGGAGGGGGCATTGGCACAGCAAGCATCACCTGCTTCGTCCATCTGCCGCAAGGAAGACGGGGCGGACGAGGCCGTCGAAAACAAGTTTGTCCCCCCTTTATTTGGGAAAGGGTGTGATTCATGGTAATAATTAGTGATGACTTTTATAACAGATCATCATGACCGGTCGGCTCCCCCTAAGCTCGGTTTTCTTCCGTGGTCAGCAAATGGTTGGACATCTGATCTGATTTGATCAGTCTTTTATTCATTTATAATTTTAACAGATCCAGGCAATGACAGGAGGACATCCACAGCGTCCAATGTCAATATCAAGCCCAGCTTTTCTGAATCCAAACTCCTTGTCCCAGCCAAACTCTCCCTGCGAAATGGCAGGCGGTGTGCTGGAAATAGGATTAGCCGAACCCAAAGAGGCTTTGACGAGACGTCTCTTATCCCCCCCACCGCCACCTCAACCTCCCTCCCCATGCAGGTTAGCCCTCTACGCCGCGGTTAACATAAACGGTCTCGGCCGGGTCGCCATGGTTTCATAACTTGGCCCCCGACATGAAAGCGGTGGCGGCGGTCGAAGGACTAGCCTTGTTTTCTCAAAAGCGCTCGAAACACGACAGCGATGTGAGGACAGTATCGGGCCGGCCGTGGACCCCTGAGACCAGACAATAAATCCCTGCTGTCTTCCCCTGCACTTATATATAGATTTTACTATATACTCCATATGATTAGACCATTCTTTCCTAGTGGCAGTCAATGCAAAGTTTAGATGTGATTCAAACCTTTACGTATCCAAAAAGCGATCACGCGGATCACAGTTAAAATGAACAAGTTAGATCGAGAAACTGATTATAATTAGTACCTCAGGAAGAGTGAGAGAATTTTAGGCTTTTGTGAGGACCTTGTCATATCCTAAAAGACGGCAAAACCTGAGATGACGTTGTTATGTGAGAGTCTTTATGAGAGTCAACTCCAACGCCTCACAAAGACAGCAAGACGGCGTGTGTGTTTCTGACCTAGACTGTTTATGGGGACCAGTTCCGGTCACCACACCTGCAGGCTGGGGACGGACCAACTCTTTGGGATAACAAATGACTTCCCCATTTGTTTGCTTGTTGGGTTTTTTTGCTTAGAAGTTTTTCACATTAAAACAAACGTAAGAGTTTGTATTATTTCTATTATTGACCCTGTGGTTAAATCTACAGTTTCAGCACTGCTCTATTATCTAAAGCTAAAAATAAGTCATTTCTACAAGCGCAGGTTAATTTTCATCAGAAAGAGGCTTCAAGCTATGACAAATTTGAGTAGCGCAGGACTTCCTGAACACGACAACATAAAGCATGCATGTTTACCGTCTACACGCACACTAGAATAAGCCTAAAAATGACAGTAGAAAAATGCCTCAAATTGTTACAGGGCTGTAAGGGTTAAGATTAGGTTTAGACGCAGGTCTAGGCTTAAGCAAAGGAAATGTGTGTGTGTGTGTAAAATTTCTCCTGGATATCCATATGTCTTCTGGTTGACTCTTTTAGAAGTACACAAGATCCATTTGACAAGGGTGACCTCATGGGCACACACACACAAAAACATACATACGCACACACACACACACACACACACACACACTGTATGCAATTCCCCCCTCCCCCCCCAAAGGGAATAAGAGTGTAGGTTGGGGGGCGCCTGGTACAGACTCGTCTGCCACCTCCTCATGATTGCTATGCCCAGCAGCACCAGCAGCACCAGCAACGGAATCATGCCTGAAGTGAAGAAAACAGGTAGGACTCCCTCTCTCCTCTCCTCTCCTCACCTCACCTGTACCGTCCTGCTCCATAACGCACCACATCACCACACACCTCTAGGATTAATCCATGTTTAAGACACCAACCCAACATATTTTAATGATTAAATGGTTAAATATGCATTGGGGAAATTTGGTGCAAAAAATCTTAGAACAAGCATAAAGGGATTTTTTAACGGTGAAGAAATGCTGTGTATAAATGAAATAACTTTTAGTATTTTTTAAATATTTTATAGTCATATTTTTAAGTCAATGGCCCTCATTAGCCAACAACTAGTTTTTACTTTATTTTGTTCTTATGAAAATGTAGACATTTAAATAGCATACAATCCTACAACTATAGAATTGAAGAAATCTCGATAAACTAATGTTTTGCAAAAACATGCATGCGACAAAATTTGCATGACAGCGCTCTTCACAACGTTCTTTTACAGAACAAATCGTAACAAATCTTAAATAAGAAAACACTGATGAAAGTCAGAATCTTTGAGAAGATTCCTTCTTAGGAACACTTAGAAAATGAGTCCCAATGATTTTGTTGTTTCAAAAAATAATCATTAACACAAACCAAAATCACACTGCACTTTTACCGACAAGATAAGATCCATCAAAATCTAAACTGAAGATCCTCTCTGCACCTCCCAGCACGTGGTCCTGAAGCTCGAGTGATGGGTGAAACTCGATCGTGATGGAAAATGTTTGTGTCCCGTTTCTCAAATGTGTCAACGATTAATCTCAAACTGTGAAATGTAGATGGTGACGCAACGTCAAAAAAACGCCCCGGGGGAAACCGTATACCGCTCCGTGCTGAGAATTCTGTGCATACTCAATGCACAGCCACGGTATTGGGACGCCACCTATAACTCAGCACCGTGCTGAAGCGATGGCCATAAAAAGGGCCCCTTGACAGAAGGCAGGGAGGCCTCTATAGGGCCACAACGCACATATATCAGCCTGGCAGTGCCCATTTCACACTGTTGGGGGAATCAGAAAAAAGCACGTTGCAGTTCCAATATTACATGAGTTTTATTGTTCTGTGATGTAAATGAGTAAAATTACTACTTTTTTAAATAAGAAACCTGCCTGTGATGAAATTTACATGAATCTGACTTTTGCTTTGGGTCATAAAATAAATAAAAAACGAATGCTGTGACTCCACAACTATAATGTGATTCCGGGCGGCAGGCTGGGTTGGGGGTGGTTGTGGGGGTGCGAATGGGGTAGATTAATGACATTTCGAGGAGGTAGAGGGCACCTTGGGCATTGCTGCCATTCTGCGGCTTCGACCCGCACTAAACCCGGCAGGTGTCAGAGGAAAATACTAAACGGCTTTTCAGAGCTCGGAGGAGTTTGACAGCTGCTGTGTTCAACAAATGCGTATAAATCAAAAGAACGGATCTGTAACACAAAACCTCGTTCTCGCTTTGTCTCTGTACACCGGTGTCGTGGATATACAATAAAATCTTTAAATAATGACGATGAAGAGTAGGTGAAGCTCCTAATTGTTTACAAAGTTACATATATCACTACATTTTCATAACTTTATTCAACGTCTTGTTAAACTGATGCTAGTATCTTCAGTTATGTTACAAACTGAGACTTAATGTTTTGAACATCATAATAACATTTAAAATTTGATATATATCTTGATGGAGACTCATTATTAAATGCTTATCGTGTCTGATACGACCAGCACCTACGTACTAAAAGTATGGAAGGTTTAAAAAGGTTAATCATTACAAGAGCTTAAAGTTTTGAAGTGCTTTAATTTGCTGCAGCTCAAAATATGATGACAATCATCAAATTCATTTTAATTCCAAAATTGATGAGGACCAGACTCTAACCCAAATCACCAGAACACTGCCACGGTGCATCCACAATGTTTTAGGGTTTTGCACCGTCAGTTACGTAAAATACCTCTTCAGCATCAGATTCCATTTATTTGTCCTCGCACAATGTAGAAATGTACTGGAAATGTTGGATATGGATAAGTCTGTATGGAATTTTAGTACCAATTCGAGAAAACACGAGTATTTTATTATTAATTATAATAATCAGGACTAGTCAGCTCAGAGATAATTGCTGTCTCACATTCTTCCTCACACATGCATACTATTCTACTCACAAAATTTCCGTTTCCATCAGAGTATTGACTGTGTTCATTATCTCACTATGAACTCTCTACACTGCGTGCAGTAAAAGCAGCAGGAAGCTCTATAGTTAGTAGCCATAAATTGCAGAGATACACACTTTGGAAACACTAGAGCTCCTGTATGATTTTTACTGCTCTTGTTACACGGCAGGAGTGCGGGAGAGAGAGAGAGGCGAGCGTCCCCAACTCCGCGGCAGGTGCGGCGATGCCCAGGACACATATAGAGCCCACTTGCTTTTATGGATCATTTATAAATTCATGGCAACTCCGCTGTCATATAAATTCGGCCACAGTTGTCCTGTCAGCATATAGACACTCACAGCACACAAACACACCGACATCTGGAGTATGAGACGGAAAGATCAAATGCCAGATAGATAGATGGATAGATAGATAGACGGATGGATAGATAGCGAATTGAGTCATCAGGGTGTGATTCAGTGTTGATTTTACGACGTGTTTAATGAGTGTGTGCGTGTGTATGTGCGGATCCGATCCTCCCGATCTTGTTCTTATCCAGCTCAGTCTGTGTGACCAACAGCATCGCTCTTTCTGCCAACACTTCCACTTCATTAATCATCTCAACAACTCTTTCCCTCCCTCCCTCCATCCTCGCTCGCTCTCTCACTCTCGTCTACCGGTAATATCCCCTCCGTCAGATCGCTGGTTTCAAATCCCTACCTTCCTATTTTAAACTCTCGCTTTCCTCCCAGGATTCCACATTTAGCTTCTCGCTGCATTTCCTAAGCCTCCTCACATACATAAACCTCCACAAAACACTGCTGAGTGAATGCTAATCAGTCAACGGTGATAAAGACTCCACAATGTGTCTAGTGAGTGGTGTGTTTAGAACCTGAAACCCACACCTAAGTAAATTCAAAGGAAATGACTTCCTTACATGTTGAAAAGTGTCCCGTTAGAACACTACCTGAGTAAAAGTACTTACGTATCTGATACTTTTACTTAATTAATACCGTTAATGTTAGTAAAGGCTGGTCATTACAAGAAATACTTCAATTACAGTCTTAAAATTAAGATTTCTTTGTGCAGTTGGTAGTGTAACTGTTAGAGAGTTGGCCCCATGATCACCACCGAGGTACTCGTGAGCAAGGTACCGTCCCCAAGCTCTGCGCTCTCGCGGATGGGTCAAATGCAGAGGTCGCTGTGTTCACAATGACAAATAATCGCAAGGTTAAATCACTTAAATTATTTGCTTGTGTTTGCAGCAGAATTGTGGTTAATTTGTGCCAAACGTGCAGCTATGTTCTAGCAACAATGACAAATTGGCCCTAGTGGTAAACGTATTTGCCAGTGACGACAAACTTGTAGTGAACTTTTGGTGACAAATTTGCATAAGTTTTCCACAAAGTTTGCTAGAAGTCCACCGCAGGTTTGCCACAAACCTAATTTGCATGTGAAAATATGACCTTGCTCCACATTTGCGGCAACACTGCCAAAGGTTAACGGCAACTGTTTGCCAGAAGTCTAAAATGTTTGTAAGGGAACAACTGGCACATTTCTTAAAATGACAAGGACCAGACTGAGGCAAAAATCACCATCGCGTTGGCACAAAGTAGCGGGAACATGTTTTGTACCAGTTGAAGGTTCAAGATTTTGCATTGTTAGTTAAATAAAATGCTGGCGTTTAATCACATTTTCAGCATCAGCTTCCAAAAATAATAGTGCAAAACACAGAAATCTTCCAAGTTAAAATGTTAGTTAATTTGTAGTGAATTAGAGAGTGAAAGTTGCTAATATTGATAAAACTAAATTCAAATAGAAAGTACTTGAAATAATTAGCCACATAATTATAATCTGAATAGCCACTGACTTTTTAAAAGCAAACTGTAAAAGTTAAAATGTGCATAAAGCAGCTTCATAACATCACTCTCACATAGATCTTATTGTTATTATTTAATGTATGGAGCATAAAATAAAAAATGGAGCTCATGGTTTAAGCGATCAAAGAAAATATTTTGGACATCAAAGATGTTTGAGGGAAATTTCTCGCTTGTAAATGTCCCCAGCGGCTTCTCAGAAGACCTCCGGGGTTCCTTAAACCGTATTCAGTGGGTCATTCCTCGGAAACCGCAGGCGTGTTTGCGCGCCTGTCTCTTCACACGCTTTTTTCCATCACACCCATGTCAAGATAAACCGCTCGGCGCTCAGCGTGGGGCCGCATCTGGGATCGGTGGCGACGAGGCTTGGCGGGGAGTGGGACCGCGTTGGATCTCGCGCCCCGATTCCATGTTAGAATCTGATCCTCACTGCTGTGGTCATCGCACCGAGGTGGCACTGCTCACGGCCAAAACAAACAGCTCCTTTACGCTCTGCCGTGCAGATCAGCGCTAAGGTCACAGCCGCAGCCAAATGTTAAATCCAGCAGGACGTCAAAATGTGACGCTGCAAACGATAACTCGGCGGACCTAAATGCAAACAGAGATTATGTTCTAGTACGGCTGGGCGATGTGGTTTCAAATCAACATCACGATTAATTTAACACCTCTTATTCAGAGCAACGTCCATTTCCTTATTATAGGGTCAGTCTCCTTGGAGCAACGTGGGATGAAGAGCCTCGTTCAGGGGCCCAATCGCTAGTTCCTGAGATTTTTTTTGCCTGAAAAATCATTGTCATATTTGCAAATTCGACAAAATTTATCAAAAATCCTGCATTGGGCAGACTGTTCATTTGAATGCAGTTTAAATCAAATCTTCCATAACTGACACAAACCGTCCCTTCCAAAGTAGACATGGGACCGATCCGATACGTAGAGCGGATATCGGTCCGATAACGACTCAAATAGCTGGATCGGGTATCGATGGCATTGGGACGATCTATGGAGCTGATCTGTAAATGTGCGCATGCTCAATTGGTTCTGCATGGGAAGTGTTACTGCGGTAAAGCTGGTTTATTGTTCGACATTTACGCTAATTCCTACATATCAATATGACAGCAGAACAAGCAACGCAACACATTACAACCACAAATGCAAAATACGTGATTATACTGTTTAATTTCCTTAACAACACCAGCTCTCACTCACAATCTCTGTGTTCCTGATGGTTTTAGCGCCGCAGCGTTAGGGACCGTCACTAAATTACACAACTGTGTTTAAAGCAATAATTTTTGAGATGTTATTTTAATAATAAATAATTTAGCATATACATGTGGGTGTGTAAATATTACATTGTTTTAGTTGGAAAACAGTATTTAAGTCAACTATTTCCTTAATCATAACAGAATAATCTTAGTCTTGTATTCAGACATTTTTTAAAAGCATTTTGTCTGTTTAAAAAAGACTCAGAGAGTATCAGATTTGTATCTTATCAGCAGACATCCAAATTTACAATACCCATGTTTACTCCAAAGCAAAACCACGGTGCAAAGCAACATCATTAAACTACTGTCCGCTTTCAGACGCTTAACTAAAAAAGGCACGAACACCCAACAACCAACCCACCTGCTTGGTGAAACAGAAATACTTTTGATAAGTCATTATCAGCTTCCATCACGGATAAAACATCCTCATTAGTGTCTGAGAAAAACATTTTGGGTGTTCTGCGGCCCACCCAGCCTGAAGCGTGAGCCTCCGGCATTAACACTCTCACTTTTCAGAGTCATATAAGGCCTGGCTGCGCTGCTAATGTTCTGGTAAGATCTATGTGTTGAGAAGTTATTCACCTGATCAGGGCTTTACTCCTCCTCTCCTGTTTCAGACCAGCCTGCGTTCCCCTTGTCACATCATCCATCTTTCCTGACTATCTGTTTATCTGGACAGGGGTGGGGACGGGGCTTTGGGTGTGATCCTCGCGAGGCCGAGGTGGCAGCGGTGGGGGATTTTTAAACCTGCCCCCACTGAGCCCCCCTTTCCCAGCTATTAAAATATCACAGGAGGCAAACGTGGGATTGCCTTCATGTTACAATGTGTTTGAGTGTCACCCTAAACTGTGTCTAAACCTGAGACACACATCATTTGTACATACACACACACACAAACACACACCTTCTAAACAACCCCAGCTAGGCCTTCATAAAACTCTGGGAAAAAAGGAAACTACACCAATGGACAATAGGCTTGTGATAAAAGGATAACGCAAGGCTAATATTAACGCTAACACGTCTATACTTTTTATTTGAATTTTCCGTCTCGAGTTGCTGATTCTGTTCACCTTTCTGTTCGGCTAACTAGGCTAGTCATTCCTTTTTAGCAACATCGACCAGCCAATTTAGCATCGCCACTTGATAAACGACACATAACGCGGTATTTCACGTATAACATGACCGCAGCTACGCATCTATTGACTACAACAACACTGTATTATGTACACAGCTGACCAAGTTGGACACTAAAGTGCTGTTTAAAATAGCCTAAAAAATAGGACCTCAAGTTTCTTCTCCTTACTTGATACGTTAACGTATGTTTCCATTTGAATCAGATTAATTACAAGCAAGTAAATGCAGTCAGTGCATTGCAGGTCAGTGGTTGTAGCTTAATAGAACCTTGACTATTGGTAAGGCTTTTGTCATGTCCTTATCTGAGGGGGATAAAATCCAGGTTAAGAAAGCACAAATACTGCTAGGTTTTACCTCTAGCACCCTCAGTTAAAGGTGCCCTCAATCAACTTCCCCCAGACAATTTAGCATTGAGGTGCAAATGTGGCGAAGTATCAATGAAATTTAAAGAGGACTTGTCGTTGTTAGAAATATTAGCACCTTAAATAGAATTTCTGGCCCAGTGTCCCTTTGGTTTACTTTGTGAGCCTGGACTTTCCCACCTCTGGTTACAATCGATTAGTTAATTCCATAACAGTGCTTCCACATCTGGTGAGAATTGGTTCATCTGATCAGTTGACAGTTAACAGTTACTACACATGGAATGGCAGTGTTCACGTCCTTTTTCTAGAGCTGTAGAATATGATTTTGCTTTGTGAACATAAAGACCGAATTTCCCCAAATCCTGCAAACAATTTGTCACTCCTTCACCATCTGATTGTTTTAAGGTTCTGAGGATGAGATTCATCACGCCTTTCCATCTGTACTCTTCTGTGAAATACAACAGGGACACGCAGGCCGAATATAAACGCTAATGACTGATTGAGAGAGCTGTCAGCAAACATGGCTGACCTTTACAGCCGTCCTTCTGCAACACTCCTCTCTCTCTTACTCTCTCTCTCAAAGGATGGACTGATGGTTGTAATGCCTCTATAGTGTTTGTGTAACCTAGCTCTAGAGTCCAGCATGTTCCCCGGTGTCCCCACACATGACATGTCTCATTATCCACCATATCCAGGCCCTTAATGGACACTCTAATGTCTCTGTGCCACGATGGGCCCTGTTGTTGTTGTTGTTATTATTATTATTATTATTATTATGAGGCAGGCACAGTGTTGGAAAGTAACGAGTTACATGTAACAAAATTACGTAATTTAATTACAAAATAAAAGTAACAGTAATAAGTTACATTACTGTGTAAATGTGTAATTAAATTACAGTTACTTTCAGGAAATATTCAGAATTACAATTTCAGTTACATCTCAATATCTTCTGTAGAAACATTGGCTATATGTTTAATAATTTTATTGTTTTGCCATTTTTTCTTGTGCACATCCTCCATTTACAGCTGAAAGTCTGATACTATTCCGACATGTCTAATTGGTTCTCTTATCATGTTTGAATTTGCAACACCCACTTGCTGCTGGATCTACAGCCTACAAGCGGTCTGAGCTGCAGTTGCGAGGAGGCCTGCAATGGAACTACGATGTAGGCCTAGCCCACCGCAGGAAATAAAAATGAGCTGTAGTGAGCAGATGCTATATGCACCATCAATCCCACACGAACAGACCACTGCTTATTCAGTGATGTTCACCAAATGCTTAATGTCAAATATTTGATTTAGCAGGCATAGGTATTCAAAGACCAGCATGATCTCACAGTAGAGCAGTGTTGAGGTGTTGAAGTCCGACACGGCTGTGGCTGTGTTGAGGGAGTTTAAAAGGATTTTGACAGCAGTCAGTGTTGAGTAATGCTGTAAGGTTTAACCAGGTTTCAAAAACTGAAAATGGTTGAGAGTTGAGAAAGTTCATTCAAAATGTAGAAAAGTAATCCAAAAGTAATGAAATGTAATTAGTTACATTACTTTGTTAAAGTAATTGAAATAGTTACACTACTATTACATTTTAGATAGGATAACTTGTAATTGTAACGCATTACATTTCCAAAGTAGCTTTCCCAACACTGGACAGGCACTAGTGTGTTCTGTTGGCAGGTTTTAGGTTGTATATTTATATACTCGGTCTTGTTATGACTCGGGATTTTATTTGGAGACCAGTCTGAGACCACAACTCTGAGAATATTACTATTAAAACTCTTTATGACCGACACAGGCATTTAGCGTTGTTTACTAATTAGTGTTTTAATAACTCAGTTGCTTTAACTTAACGGAAACCGTCAGAATCACAAGACTTTGAACTTACCGAACATTATATATAATTATTCCTCTGTATATGAAATCATTTCTGTGTAATTCCGTGCAAATAAACTGAAGTAATTGCGTAAAAGGGCATTAACTACATTAACAAGCGTTAGCACTCTCGTATGGAACGCCATCAAGCGCAAAAATGTAGTTCTCTTCCAGAAAGGCCAAAAGCAGCTCATTTTATTGACCAAAATTAGCCCAAAACGGCTCAGAATTACCCAAAACTTAACTATTTCTTCATTTTCAATTGATCAGAAAATATTTCTAACATTTTATAATGTTACAGAGTAATCAATAAGAAAAAAAAATAAATATAGAAAATGCATTATTTGTTATTAGATGATTTTATTCGATTTTTTCTCTGGGGTGAGTTTGGTATTGAGGAGTGTTCACTGTGGTTTGTTGAGTTTAACATATGATGTGATCAGTTTGGATAACTGCTTCCAGTGAGGCGATTTCCTCATTATAGATATGTAAAAGAGAAATATTGAATAAACGTGTTTAATGTTGCTTTGTTCAGCTCTTTTTGAGGGCTGCTTAGACTTTGCATGTTCTGCATATTTGTCATGTGGCGACATGCACTGGTTTGGTCTCAGTCTCGACTCGGTCTCGCACTGCCCGGGTCTCAGTCTCGGCCCTTTGCATTAACTCTAAGTTAACTGTGCTATAATAGTTTAACATGCTCCAGTAGAGTTGTAGTCAAGCCCACCTAAACCGAGACCAGAGTGTGTAGAGACCGAAACAAATTTAGACATTACATTTTAGGTGCAACTACACAAGTTCATCTTTAAACATCAAGATTGCTTTTATAAGACAATGGGGTAATGTGTTGTTTGAAGTGTTTATGTCCATATTATAATAGGATAGATACGTGCATTGCAGATTTTTCCTGTCTGATGAGATTTAGTCAGCTGATCCGTGCCTCATTATACTGAACTCGATGCAAATACGGTACATGGAATGAAGCAAATATAAACTGCCTTCTTGCAAAAGCAAGAACTGCAAACTTCGTCAAATCACCCAAAATTTATGTTAAATTAAATTATAAGCAAGTAATATTTGGCATGGTCAATGAAGGCAGCTTAATATACCTTGTCTACAGACAATAAGTAATATTAGTAATGTTTTTGGCCTACTATAACGAGATTTGGTTCATTTGATTAGCTGGTCTGATCCTCATGTTATTCAATTGAACAACTGCTGCACGTGGAATGGCAGAAATAGAAGTGCAGATATTTTTGCCTCAATAAATTGAATCCAACATTAGAATTTTGCAACTACTGCGCATGGAGTGACAGAAATATATATTTTTTCACGTGGGTCTACCTGTATGATACATTTAGTACTGATAAGATAAGGTAGCAATAAGTCAACCACAACAGATTTCATAAATCCAACCACGTGCATATGGAATGCACTATAACATACTTTATATTAGTAATAACAGGAAGAATAGTCCGGTAAAAAACTGCACAAAATTGTGACTGGCCCCACCCTATTATTTCTATTTGACAATAATTAACTGTCATTTAGTTCAAAGTTTTAGTTCTAAAAATTCTAATTAAATGTAGTTATAATTTAAATGGTGGCATATATGTAGTGTTTTGATGAATGTGGAAACGTGGACCTCGCATGTGTTATGCACTTTTATTTTGGCGCCAAGCTGTCATCTGTCATCATGATTATGTAGCAGGTCCCTGGTCGAGAGCGTGGGGTTCTGGGGTGTGACAGGGTTTGTGTGTGTGTGTGTTGGGGAAAGAGAGAGAGATGTTACACTAGTAAGACAGGTGTGTGGGGTCCCTGTGTATCACACTCCCAGGTCTTGGTTCCCCTGCTGCTGTGTGTGAGCACCTGTCCCCCTGCACTCTGTGTCAGCAGAGCCTCCAACAGGCCAGACTGTCAGCAAGACGGCCCTGCAGCCCCCAACTCGGGTCCCCCCAGGACCAACCTTGACACCCCCCAGCCCACCCCGACCACCACCTCCCGTCTGATCAAGTGACAGGAGCAAGCGCTTGTGATGGAGAGAGCCGTCAGGCAGTCTGAGACTCTCTCTGTTCTTAGCGCCCCACGGCGTCGCGCTTCGGCCTTCAAGGAAACGTGTTGAGAGCGTGTCCCTGGCATTCTCCCAGAACTCTAAAAACAAAACGCAGCACGCCGGGGCTCTGCGTCGGGGCAGCAGCTCGGGTCCGGCGGTGTGTGAAACACCAGCTGGTGGCTGAAAATTTTAGAAGGGATCTGCGAAATTTTTAGATGGTCACTTTCTGCTTATTGCTGGTTTTAATTCTGCTCAAAAACAACCAAACTGATTTGTAAACAGAAGCGTATGTCAATTCCGTAATAACCATACAGTATGTCAAGTAAAATCGCATCATAAGCTGCTCACAGATCAAATAAATCCTATACTTTTACTTAAGCAAAAGTAAAAACTCATGAAAATAAAAAGTCCCCCATTAGAATACTACTTGAGTAAAAGTTCTACAGTATCTGATAAGAACAGTACTTAAATATTTTCAGAAATTGGTAGCCATCGGGGACCAGTCCTTAGGGACGGTACCTTGCTAATGAGTACCTCAATGGTAGCTTTACTGGTCCAGGATTTGAATCAATGACCCTCTGATCATGGACTGCAGAAGACGCCTAAATGTAATCATAAAGCCATTGGTTCACCACACTCCCAACGCAAAATAGTTGATTATTAGAAAGTAGACGTCGACCGATATTGGTCTTTCAGGGCTGACATTGATACCAATTATTGCTAGTTAAACATTGATACCGATAATCTGCAAAATGCCTAATATTGGCCCCGGACAATCAGCCTGGCCGATAATCGGTCGAGTCTTTTTAGAAAGGTTGGTTAATGAGGCGCAAATTAGTCAAAATAATACATAAATATAATAGCAATGTACAGCTACTCAAGCCCCATACACCGCTGTTTCGTGCTTAAGGTTACAATACACATCCAATTTTATTTTATACTTTAAAAAAAACTCAGCAGTGTGTTTAACTTTGGATGTATCTGAGAAGCATGAGGATCAATTTACATACTTTCTGGTAGTACGTGTATGTAAGTATAGAGTGACAGAGAGAAGAAAGAGTGATCAGGAGACAAATGAGTGACTGAAAAATGACCCGTTGATCCCCATGTTCCTGAGCCACCCTACGCCTGCATCTCTGGGAAAACATACTGAGCGAAAAGCTCAGCGGAGGGCCACGGAATGCAGGAGATACCATAGTCCTTTCTCAGAAGCACCTGTCAGAGCCCCGGACACACGTGTGTGTAGGAACAGTTAAGTTTAGGCCTGCCCTGTCTGAGGGGGGCAAGTTGTGACCCCTCTAAAGCGTGAGTAAACACCATGAATCAGTGCTAACGAAGACAGCGTTGCATAACGCATAGCACGGGTCAGGATTTATCGTTTTCCTGGGGCAAGGAAGGTGAGAGATTATGTCATAAATAAGGTTGTGGGGGACGGAAGAGGAAAGGTCAGAACGGATTCCCACAGACGTGAACTTGACCTGTATGCTGTCCTTTATTCTGAACACACATGCTGTTGTTTTTCTTTTATAATCCCTCACTTTTCTTTTATTTGTACACCCTCACAGGAAGAAAAGGGTCAAAGGCTGCAGCAACAGAAGGTAAGAAGATCTGTCTGTTCATAAGATGATTAACATAACATTCTAACTGATTAAGTGACAGATTCATTAGCTGATTTTATTTAAATTAATAACTAAATAAGTAACAGAAATTAATAATATTAAATACACTGGATGTACACAAGTATTACTGGATGTGACTGACACTTTCAAGCTAATTCAAATTATTTAGTCTGAAAATATGTGGTTTGCAGTGTTGTATAGTAACAAAGTAATAATACTTCACTACTGTACTCAAGTATGTTTTGGGAGTATCTGTACTTTACTTGAGTTTTTTTTATTTTGTCAACTTTCACTTTTACTTCACTACATTTCCTAATTTAATTGCATACGTTTACTCTGATACATTTTCAGCGCGGAGTGTCATTACTCGTTACAAAAATCAAATTAAATTTGGTGTTTTTGAGGAAACTGACTTGTCATTGGTCTATGAATCACGTAACGCGACGTGCACACGTATGGTGTTGGAGTTCTGTCAATTCTTAAGGCTTTGAAGACATTGTTTATGTTTCGAGGTGCCAGATAAGCTTCACAGTAAGCTTCATAGTTTACTTTAGTTTATTCAAAAATTCTGACAGCCTACTCCTGTTTAGGTTTTTAAAGCCCTGTTTTTGAAGTGTGTGATGTAAGCAAAATTTTTCTTTAACATGCTTTAAAATACTGAGTAAACGTTCTAATATTAAAAGGTTAGACAGCGTTCTATTGTGATTAACATTTGCTTGCACTTGTACTTTCATTACTCAAGTAGTTAGTTATAGATTACTTGTAATACTTAAGTACAGTAAATACTAGATACTTTAAGACTTTTACTTTAGTGGAATTCTAGTTGGTGACTTATCAAAGTTAATTTTTGGGAGGGTGTCTGTACTTATACTTCATTTTGAAGTGGAATTGATCCAGATTGTCAGTGTAATGAGTCTTCAGACCTTAATAACTGAACTCTATAAGTATGCCACTTTGTTTATGAGAAGGTTTTAACATAATTCTATTCATATTTCATATAGAGGGAGGTTGATTTACGGTGTCATATTTTTACACACTGTCAAAACGAGTGAGTTGTTATAGGGGCAAAGCCTTAGTTGTGCCCCAGTGAGTACATCATATGCTATAAGTCTTACCGTATAGCTATTTTCTGTCAGTTGGAAAACCCTTCGCACAGACACCAGACACCCCGAGGTTTAAACGGAACACATGCCTGGGAAAGATAACAGCCTGCTGCTTGTACAACAATTACAGCTCTTACTTTCCCAAGGTGAGACCCACAGGGGTATGCTCTTGGTCCTTTGACGTTTTTTTTTTAACCCTGCCTCTTTGGGGTGTAAATGACTTTACACTCATGTGCATGTGGCCTAAACGAGGGCCGCACCCTCCCTATGGAGTTACACCAGCGTTCGGACAGGTGTTCTCATTTACACCGGATTAGAAGATCACAGTATGGAATGTAATGACCCTTTTCCTCTCGTCTCTCTCTCTCTTTTCTTTTCTCGGTCACAGTGACGTTGCCGCCCTATGAGCCGGACATTCCTGAACCCACCACCAGGGCGGAGCTGATGAAATGTATGTCAAGGCGCTTGTCTCTTTGTCACTCTGGGCTGTACTTTTTGATGTGGACCCGGAGACTAAAGCTGAATGCCATTTGGGTCTTTAGTAGCATGACATGATCTTGCCTTTTCCGTGCCGTAGCTGAAATTCTCAGGTAGCGCCTTCTTATCACGAGCTGTCAGTTGACATTCTTTCTTCTGAACCTCTCTCCCTCTCTCTCTCAGACTGGATAAATGTCTCTCTGGATGACAGGACCTCCCAAAAACTGCTCTGGCTCTCCGAGGGCGGGGCCAAAGTCTCCCGGATGTCAGAGGAGGTGTGTCCTGTCCTAGACAGACCTGAAAGATATGAGCACTCCCCACAGGTACGCTCGAGCTAAAATATATCAATCTGTTTCTAGATTTATTTTGAAAACATATAATTGCATGTATAGACTTTCTCTCTTGCAATGAGGAAATTACATAAACATATCTGCATCAGGTACTTGTAGCTTAAGTCCTGTCCTGAACAAATTTGGCTTTACATTAAATTTATGGCATTACAGTAGAATCAGGGGCTAGACATAAAGCTCTTTTGGGACACCGACCTCTGTCCCACTCCCGTTATTCATATAAGCTTTTTGAATGTCCACTACATGTGAAATGAGGTATAGAATATGGTATACAATGCCCTGTGGTGGTCTAATGGTTAGGTCCTGTGAAGGAGAAGTGGGCAGCTAACATGGCATGCGCCTGGGATTCGAACCGGCGACCTTCTGTTCACGGGGCGAACGCCCACCAACTGCCCCATATGAATGCAAGTGATTGTGTTAAATAAGCACAATACTATTGTCTCATATCCATCACTGGCTCCTGAATTCAATCAAATCGTAACGATATCGTAGCAGACTTAGCCATATCAGCAGACGTCAAAACGTTGTCCATCGTCGTCATATTGTAATGAAACTTGTGAAAACCCACTAAGTTCCAGAGTAGGATGGGGTCCACTTTCTAGACTTGGCTCCTCTCAAAGCTTTCTTCCTGTTTACTCACCTTTGCTCCGCTCCATCCCCGTAGGTACTGTGTAAGGAGGGACTGCTGGGCTGCCGTGGATATTGGGAGGTGGACTACGAGGGCTGGGTGGTGCTCGGGGTGGTGTGCGAGAGTGCCGGGCGTAAGGGCAAAGACGGCCCCTGCGGCCTGGGCGAGAACGACATGTCGTGGGGTCTGGGCTGGGCCGGCTCCTGCTACCAAGCCTGGCACAACAGCGAAAACGTGGACATCCAGGGGAGCCTCTGCAAAACTCTGGGAATCTACGCGGACCAGCCGGCCGGCATCCTCTGCTTCTACCTGGTGGAAGGGGACGAGGCCAGACTGCTGCACAAGTTCCAAACCACGTTCAAAGAGAAGCTGTTGCCGGGAATCTGGGTGGGGCGGAAGTCGTCGTGCGTGATTCGGAAGAGGGAAGCATAAGAAAAGGGAGGCGTCGGAGGAGGTGCGGAGAGAAGGGGGAAGAGGGTGCATGTGCGGGGGAGAAGGAAAAAGGATAAGGGCTCGTAGAGGTGGGTCTTGTTCATCCATATGGTCTTTGTGCATAAAAGTGTGCATTCTTTTTTCCAATGGAATTTTCATTTCTCATTCAAAAACAAGCATTAACAGATGTGGACCTCACCAAGATTTTGGGGGGGAACAGGGCCAAGAGCAGATGTTTAGGAGGTGTTTTGAGATCATAATTTATGTGGATGTGGAATGATATTTAATATGTAGAACCCTTTTTATCCTTTGTAGAGTTCAGTATTCCCTTACAGTACTGTATGCTGAATAGATATAGTTATAATGAATATTTATAGACAAAATTTTATTATTTAAGCTTTTATTATTTAGTAGCGACTAAAACATGTGCCCCAAATCCATCACACAGTTTTCTTACATTCAAATTGTTTAACTGCTCAACTTCTGTATTTCTGTTTATGTTTGTGACATAACGATGGGGCATTAATCGTTTTCTATGTGTTTGTTGTACATGTTGATGAGTAGTGCACATTTAATTTTGATTCAATAAAGTTGATTTGTGTCGTGAGACTGTCTTAAATCCCTTTGTTATCAACACCCAAAACATTTTTAAGAATTACAAACACAAACGTTGATTTTCATACAGGAAAAAGCATCAAATCCCCGTTTGCCCTGAAGGTTTCAGGCCCCTTTGATAGCGCAGTGATTCCATCCAGATCTTCCTGGAGCTAGAAATGATAAATAACTTGTGTTTATCTGCAGCAAACAGATACAAAGAATTTAAACATGTCTATTCCCTTATGTAACATAATTCAGCTCAATCATCAAACTTGGTGGAGTGTATTTATTTGTCTAACTTACGAACTGCGGGTTTTTTGATGGTGGTGGAAGAGTAGCTGGAACCTGGTGACTAGACGTTGCACCCACACAGGCGTCCCAGTCATTAAAGTGGGGAAATTAAATGAGGACATGTAAGTCAAGTCTGATAAATAACTTAAACACAAATTTTAAAAGTCCAAAAATCCTGCCCACGATTAATAATCCGACGTAATAGCAAATGAACATTTTCACAATCAATCCTTGGTCTAAAATATCTCAGAACTGGTGTTGAAGGCCTAGTGGTAGGACACTTGCATCTGGACCAAGGGGTTGTGGGTTCTAATCCGGCCTCTGGCATTACCAACATTGCGTCCCAAAGTTGCTCTCAGGGGAACTGTTCCTGAAATTAGGAAATGTAAGTTGCTCTGGATACGAGCGTCTGCTAAAAGCCATAAATGTACAACTAAAACTTCAAGAAAGAGCTGCATTGATTGGTTCTAGAGATTTCAGTCCTGAAATTTGTGGATTTATCACCTCTTCCTGAGCTGTCTTTCTTCTCCACATTCCACATAGTTACCTAGTCAAACGTTTAAGAATTGTGATGATCCTTCTGGATATTTATTTAACACAATATACCTTATTTTGCTAGGCAATACTAAAAGAATGCTATTTTGTGGGATTTGGGGCACAAACCTGATGTTTTCTGAATATGGGTAGTATCTGAATTAGCAATAAAATCAACTAGAGATGCATTTCTGTAAGAAAAGGCCAATGTGAGTGGTCAAGTTTTGTAGCTGTGACATGAAAACCGTGCGAGTAGAAAGACTTTGATTAAAATGTATTCAAGTGAATGGGGGAAAGTATGAGGGATGATAAAAACAAGAAAAAAGACGAGTGCGGGTCAAATAGACTGAGATGTGTGTTCAGTGAGATGGTCTGGGGAGGCATAAGAACCGTGTTGACCGTGTCGTGCGAAAACAGATAAAGGAAAGCTTAAGAGTCCCAATTCTCATGTACAGTGGTGCCTTGACTTACGAGTTTAATTCTTTATGTGACGGAGCTCGTAACTCAAATTACTCGTATATCAAATCAATTTTCCCCATTGAAATGCCGGACTCCCCAAAAAGTCACCATTTTTTTGTTACATGTTTTTAAATAAGACAAATGTGCTTATAAATAAAGAATATTGTATAAAAACACAATACAATAGAATGTACTGCAATAAACTGGTTTTATTAAGTATAATGCACAGCGTTTGCCTTGGAGATCAATCTTATTCGCTGATTTTTGCACGTTTCGCCACGCTTTCCTCCCTTTCATCTGCAGGGGTTTTTGATAAAAACCTGTCCAAAGTGTTCTGTTTCATCCTCCCTTTCAGCATGTTTCTGAACTGAGTTAGGCAAGTGTCATTAAATAGCGCCGTCGCACGCCCAGCTGGCTTGTAACCCGAATTTTAGCTCTCACCTCAAACCAAAACAACGGCCGAGAGACGGCTCGTATCTCGAAAAACTCGTTAGTTGGGACACTCGTAAGTCAAGGTACTGCATTCTTAATGGGAGAAAACAAATGGGTTCCTATGGGGAAAAATAAAGTGGGTCATGACAGCCAAGAGACACATGGGCCCTTGAATCACATCAAATCTGGTGGCTTTGTGAAGACCTTGAGCTCCAGTATGTTAGTGTATGGGGGGAAGAAAACGGACAGGACTCACAAACGAGTGTGAGTATCAAAAACGTCTATAGAAGCAGCCCACACCGCAATAGGCAGCACGTTTCAGAGTTGGAACAAAGTTTCTAGCACAAAAACTGTAGGTGGAATAGCGGTCATTAAACACACAAAACCACTGCAGTGATACTTCAGCAAACAAACATCTGGTTTATTCAAAACAAATTGGCTTCAACACAAACAGATCTGAAATGTTTAAGATTGATATCGACGACGACCATCATTGGTTTCCATTGCCCGCTCTGAGGTCCGCAAAGTCTCCCTCCACCTGTCCTACAACACACACACACATTCACCTTCTCGAAAACCCCCTGAGGTTATGAGCCCTAGCGGAGAGCGTTTAGATCAGAAAGCACTGATTCACAACTGCAGCTTTATACACTTTAAACGTCAGTGTGTTCACGTGTGTGTGTGTGTGTGTGCGTGCGCGCAAGTGGTTCTCATTCGTAACGATTTACACCCTTAATGTCTAGCTAGCGTCAGCAAACCCACATAAAGTAGTGTACAAGTCTGTTCTCCCACCCTGATCCTCAGCTGCAGATTACCATCTCCAACATCTGGAGGCATGTAGTACAGCATAACGCAGGGTTACAAAGCAGCTGTAGTGTTTATTGGGCGTTCTGCCCTGTTAGTGTTCACGGCGTTTCAGCTTTAGCCTTTTAATGTCAACGATACAACGCAAAAAACGCAGCCAATCACACTCCATCTGAGGTACTCAATTAATGCCTTATATCTTCAGGTCGCAACGTTCCTTATTTTTGCTGGCGGTTACCAACGGTGAGCAGACAGACCTGTTGGAAGCCTGGTCGGAGCAGAAATATGGAGATCGAAATTGGAATTAAGGACTACGATGAGAATCTGTGACGAGTGCGAGGCTCAAAGACCTGGCCCGGGGCTTAATCTACAATAATCTCAGATTTTCTCAGTTAGTTTGAGATCAGTAGCGTTACCTCGCGCTGGACGATTTGGGGGGGGGGTTAAAAGTTTCTTCTCCACTCATGCGTATGAGCTTACAGACTCACGATGATCTGAAGGAGAGAGTAGATCTCTCCTCTCTGCGACCAGTACATTTAGACCTTTAATGACTAAACTGCTTTAGGTTCACTGTGGCCTGAGAAAAGCCTTAATCTGTTCTTAGCGTTGGCTCGTGACAAGTAGAGTTGAGAGAATTTCTGGTCCAGACTGTCCAACAGAAATGTTCTTTCCTCTCTCCTTCTACTGGAGCAGCATCAACTTCAAAGTAACTGAAAAATGCCATAATAATATTAATTAGGCCCCAGACCTGGTTCTTGAGCTCACACACTTCAGAGATTGTAATTTGGTTTCTCATATTAGTCCCTAAATCCCTTCGCCCAATAAAAAAAAAAAAAAACCGTCTGGTAGAGAAACACGGCATCTAATTCAGGAAAAGTGATATGAAGCTGACGAAGGCAGACCGGGTGTAAGTTGAAAAGACATGCGTGCTGTGGAGAAAGTGTGTGTGCTGAGCTGAGCTGAGGCTGATGATTGCAGGCTGATTTTTTTTTCATGTAAAAATTGTAGCCAAAAATAATCTACCGCCAAACGAAAGCGCCACCAGTGTGAATAATGCAAATACCTTTGACAAGCGTGTAGCTTCCACCTCGAATCCTTCGCAATTAAACTCAAAAAATATGAACAAATGCGCTTTCAGATCAACATCGGCAACGTAGAACTTGGTACTGGAGTTAGAAAGCAGCCATCATCGAATTTTACATAATTGAAGCCTTAAAAATACAAACTGAATTTACTGGTCAGCAGCGTTACCTCTTACTGGCCAATTTGGTTATTTTTCCGTTTTTATGTTTCCACTCTGAACATTAGCTTACAGGCTGTTGGATTCACAAAGGCCTTATTAAACAGGCAACAATGGAAATCTAAAAGGGGGGTGAATAGCAGCTCTTTTTCTATCCGAAAAATGAAAATTTGCGCCCTTATATTCCATTTTGGGTTTTTAAATCAAACACAAGCGACCTGAAGTGACCGTTACTCGCGGGAATCTGTTGAAAACAATCCTTCTTACTGCCAGAGAACAAAACAATGCTCTCCATTCTTACAGTGGTATCAAAACATGTAATGGTCAGTTCCGTGTCACGCTTCGAGGGAAAAAAAAAGGAATATGACCGTTTCGTCCATTTTCCATTTGAGTGCATAATAAGAAATCAGAAAACGGCTCATTATCCATTTTTACATTTTGATTTTGAAAGCGAATACTGGAATTGTTACGGGCTCTAACTTGGAAAAGGAATGAGAGAAGAATAAACGGATTGGTGACAATTTTGTCACTTTAAATGTCAAAGCCTCTCTGAGTGACAAGGGGAGAGATGATAATAATCATCATCATAAAAAATATTAGGTACGTCCAGGTCAGTGTCATACAAACTCTTCTGTTCTTAGTCCACAATCTCACATCTAATCTCTCACTCTCTCTCTTTCCTTCTCACGCACACACAAACAAACACACAAACACACACACACACACGTCGTCTGCCTCAGTGTTTGAGAGAGAAGTCGCCGGTGTTGAGGCGAGGCCGAGGCAGCGCGCCGAACATCTCAGTGCCGTCAGTGGCGGCGGGGGCCAGCAGGGCCTTCATGCTCGCGGCTATGTGGTCCAGGTCAGCACAGCCCACCTATAGAACACACACACACAAAAAAAAATAATCATCTAAACACACCTGTGAAGCCTACGGTACCGGGTACTAATCAACATTCCAGTCAGTTTTCACAGAGAAACCCCCTGACGCGGCTGAAGTGAAGTTAGGGCTGGACAAACGATCTCAAATCAATATCACGATTAACACATTTTACCTCAATTACGATTAATGACATCATAAATCACTGACAATGTATGTGCTGTAAATACGCTGAAATATTAATGTCAGGATATTTTCTCAATGAAAGATCTTCGTGATTTTAAATTTACTGAATGAAGAGGTACGCAGAGGTAGGCGCAGAATGGACATTAAGAGATTACGTATTAACAGATTTTTTTACAAAATGACTGAAATAACCGTCACAGTCGATCAGAGGTTCTGAACATCATTTTTGATTAATTTTCGACAAATTGCAGCACCAAAACAGGATATGCTAACTAGGAATGGAATTATAAATATTACACTATACATAACCGGATCATTTTTGTTCAACAATATTTCATTTGTTTAAAAAATTACACTGATTAGAGTTTCTGACTATCAGTTTCGATTAATTTTTGATGAACTGCCCAGCCCTAGAACAATACACATTTCATAACACACACACACACACACAGTGGAGTACTGAATTTAGCTTAGAAAGTGGCTGAGTGGTTAAGGCACTGGGCTTGTAATGTTCCCAAGCTAACAGACGACGGTTCACATCTGTTAAAACAAAGACCAAGAGGTTGTGGGTTCGAATCCTAGCTCCTGTACGATCACCTCTGTGCCCCTAATCAAGACCCTTCACCCTGAAATTAGGAAATGGAAGTCTTATTTTTGGAAAAGACGTAAAGGGGTGTGCGCGTTGGTAACTGACCCTCTCTCCGCTGTGAGCTTCTCCCGGCTGTGTGCGGTTGCTCCTGTATCCCCAAACGGGCACCGAGACGGGCAGCGACCGCGCCAGGGCCAGCGGGTGATGTGGACGAGAAGACAGGGCAGAGTGACCCATCGCCAGGCCACGAGGAGGGGGAGGAGGGGCTTCCTCACTCAGAGAGCCTATTGGCGGGTACACACACAAACACACATGGTTTGGGTAAAAGACAACATATGTTGGTAGTTGGTAGCATAACGGTTAGGGAGTTCGCCCCATGATCAGAAGGTTGCCGGTTCAAATCCACGAGCAAGGTACCGTTCCCAAGCTGCACTGCAATGTTCATCCGTCACTGTTGAGCAAAAATGTTACTGAATCATTGAGGCGTCTCATTATGACCTCTACTGGCCAAACTTTGCTGGTGCGGTCAGACTGCTTTACAGCTGCATTTTCCACCCTTGGTTTCGCTTAAATCTTTTATTTGCCATCTGCACCGCTTAATCCCAATAGGGGTCCCCAGGATTACGGGTGCGAGGCGGAGACTAACCCTGGGCGCGCGCAGGCTCACATCTAGAGCAACCAATTAATCTACAGTGCATGCCTTTGGACTGGTTAATTTTGCTTGATCAATATTTCAGGCTTAAATGATGTTGATTTTATCTGCTCACCGTCAGTGCTCTCCTCTTCACCGTCCGACTCAAAGAAGGGCTCACAGTCATGAGACAGAGAATCTTCATCCATAGAGAACACACCTGGAGACGGAGAGACAAAAAGAGCAGTGAGGGAGAGGGTGAGACAAAGACAGACAGAGCAAGAAAGGCAGGGAGAGAGAAAAAGAGAGAAAGAGAGTGAGATACAGAAAGAGAATCAGAAAGACACAGAGTAAGAGAGAGAGAGAGCGGCAGAGCCGGAAAAGAGCGACGGAGGTGGAAAAGAGAGCGACAGAGAGTCAGAAAAAACAAAGAGAGAGACTGAAAGAGAGAAAGTGAGAGAGACAGAGAGAGGGAGAGTCAGACAGCACAAGACAGAGAGACAAACACACACCTGCTGATTCGTTTAAGTTGCGTCTGTGTCCTTCCATGTCCTCTTCCTCCCCTTCCTCCTCCTCCTCCTCTTCCTCCTCCAGGTCCACTATCCCAGCCCTCTCCCGAGCTCTTTCCGCCTCCACCACGACTGCCGCGCGCTCTCTCTCTCGCTCTCTCTCTCCGTTCGGCTGCTGGAGTCCCGGCTGGCCGCTGCTGGTGGTCTGGCTGTAGATGGACGGGTAGCTGTGAGAGTAAAGCCTGGCGCTGGGGCTGACCGACACCACCGACTCCACCTGCAACACCAAAGAAATTCATAGATATATTTAATGAACACTTAATTGAAATCCTACCTCCAGCACTACCATCATTCCGGGTCCGTGAGTAAGACCCTTAACCCCAAGTTGCTGTCCCTGGAATTAGGAAAGGCATGTTGGATAAGAGCGTCTGCTCAATGCCATAAACATAAACATAACTCACCCCCCTATCGGACGGCACGTCCACACCCAGTCGGCTCCCACCTCCCTCTCCAGAGCCGAGGCGCACTTGTCGGTGAGCCGTCAGCACCGTGGTGGAATGGAGCACGCCGATGTCCTCCAGGTAGCGCCGTGACGATTCGGCCAGCGCCCCCTGACCCCACACGTGGTAGGCGTAGTCCCACTTCCTGCCTCCGGGAGGCAGCACTCCGCCCCCTTCCAGCTTCTTCTTCAAGCCGTCTCCGTCCGTGGCAGAGGGAAAGAACTTCTTAGAGGCGGTCAGGATAGCCAGCTCACAGCCTGAGTGCTGACTGTAGGCTTCGGCCGCCGCAAGCAGAGCCAGCCAGCTCTCTTTGTGGTTGTCTGGGATCTCAGGGTCCGTCGTCTTGGTGACAGTGGCCATGGCGAGCGAGAGGAACAATTACTGGTTTGAAAAAGGGACTAAGAAATGGTACTGGTGCTGGTATCACTCGAAGCAAGGGGGTCAGGACGAGTGCTGTCTTCCTTTGTAGCTTATATCCCTGCTTTCTTTCCAAGAAGGAATTACATAAATTTTCCTAGAAATTTCTTTGGTAATAAGCACAGCTTGGTTCGGTGTAAATGCTGATGCGATGTTTAGGTGAGGCACTGGAGTGGGTGGCGTGTCTGCGTGCGCGAGAGGACCAGGGGAGAGACGGAGGAGGTTGCCTGGAAACAAACAGTAGCAAGTTAAAGCGAGCTCTCAACACATCTAAACTCAAAGAGATTTGCAAAATGTATCTTAACTCTCTTCTGTGTTTACATACTGGTCGGTGTATATAAAGTTCAGCTGGTCGGTGTGTTTAAATGTAATCGCCAGTATTTTGAACCTTGAACAGCTGAACAGCACTCGTAAACATTTTAATGCATGTTTGTTTGTGCAATGAATTAAATTAATTACTCTATTTATGTTTTCTTCAATACTACTTTTGTACAAAACATTATTGAAGAAAATTTAAGAAAAAAAAAGGAAATATTCTCTCTACAGAACCTGAAAAAATATTACTATACCCATTGAGATGAAATGAAAGCATTAACGTCATATTATTACATATCATTTTTTAAAACACTAATCTGACCACCTTTCGTGCATATATTCGTGTTTTATGCACTAACTTCAGACCTTTTCGTTTGACAGGGTCTGCAGATGTGTTTAACCTGGCGAGTTGAACAGCTGTGGTGGGTTTAAGTCTAGCTTTACATGTTTGAAGAACAGACTTGCACTACAAAGCACTGACACACGTAGCTCTGTATGAGAACGCCTGATAAATTTGGTAAATGTAAATCATAAACAGATTTAGTTGTGGTAAAATTAATCGGACCGAGCGCAGGGTCACACGGTTCCCCTCCCTCCCTCCCTCTCGAGCTTTCGGTGCACAACAACTTCTGTCCCCCAGTGACTGCGACACACCGCCGCTGCTGCTGCTGCTGCTGCTGCTGTTGTTATTGTTGTTGTTGTTGTTCTTTGTTGTGTTTATTATTGTTATTATTATTATTGACACGTTACACGTTTGTCAGCGTTAACGCAAACTCGTACAACCGGGGTCTTGCACACACTAAAGCCGCCCCCCCCCCGGATCGGTTTGGTGTCGGGCGATCATCCACTTTTGCTACGACTCCGGAGCTAAGCTGCTAAGCTAACCCTGCGTGCAGCTCAACTTCACTCTCCGTTTTCTCGTGCTGCATGGACATCGACGAACACCACCGGGTGCACGTGAGAGCCCCAAGTCTTACTCGTGGGCTCGGTGGTCTCCCGTCGCCGTTATCCGCTTCAATCCGCTTCCAACTCTGCTTTTTCGGATTCCTCCTTTTGTCTCACACGCTCCCTTCGCCCTTCTCTCCCCCAGACTCCGACGTCATCACGCGCGCACGCATGTTTACAGGCTGCCCCCGTGCGCGCTCCCGCGCCGCCTGACACCCACCGCGCGCGCTCCCGCGTCTGAGGCCCGATGCGACGGTGTTGGTGAGATTCAACCTGACCTGTCTCAAATCGTCACATACTTTATACTTCCACTATTCATCTGCATGTATTTCATGTATTTGTATATAATAGACAATAGACTTCTAGATCCTACCCTACCTCTGGGCCCCTGACCACGACCCTTAACCCCAAGTGGCTCTCAGGGAGACTCTCCTTGAAATTAGGGAAAATGAAAGTCGCGGTAGATAAATGTCGTACATGTAAATGCAGACAAATGTGACAGAAGGAAAGGTATGTTTGCAAAAAAAATTATATAAGCACACACAAAAGTGTAAAGAAAAGGAAACAACTTGCTGCAGGTAGACAAATGGTTCCTGATGAAGAATATTCATTTAGATAGCATTTTAATCCTAATAAATAGCAGTTCAGTCATGTTAAATTTATTTTCCATCTAATTGCATACTGATACCCCATTGGTATACATATACTTACATTTATGGCATTTAACAGATGGTTTACACTTATCAAGCGTGGACAGTGTCCCCTGAGAGCAACTTAAGGGTTAAGGGTCTTGCTCAGGAACCCAGCGGTGGTCGTGCTGGAGATAGGATTCAAACCCACTGATGTCTTAGTGCAGAGGCGAGTGTCCTAACCACTAGACCACCATCACCCCCATAGAATAAATGACCCCTTTCAAATAATCAAGTTGGAAAAAATGTAACCAGATGACTTGAGTAAGAAGGAATCATTTAAAAATGATCTAAGGCAGTTTTTGTACTGGCGTGAATCTGCGCCGAAAATGTGGAGATACACTCTAACAAATATTGGCAGGTTCTTGCTTGGTGTAAAACCATGTGTCTAACCTTATAGCCCCAACACCAGCAGCTGGCAGGAGTGGCGGGAGATGTTGCAGAGTTGTTGACACTTGTTAAAATAATTTGTTTTATTCCTGTGCTCTGATAATTCTAAAATCGAGTTACTATGACCTCATATGTGCGATGACATCATAGGAGATACAGCATCATATGACCTGTAATGCCATGACATCTTAATTTGAGGAGAGCATTTACTCAACTTCACTTGGTTAAACCAGTTTATTGCAAAATGTTATGTTAATGGATAAGCAGTTGAGTTATGCAAAAAACAACTGCTCCTTTGTCCATGACTCTTTAAAGGTATGACTCCAATTTCTCAGGATTAAAAAAGATTTATCGTCATAATCATTTATGAAAACTCAGTCCGGATGTTAGGTATTAGTCTTTAAGTATCTCCTGTGTCATCGCACAGCGAAGTGTCATCTTTCTGCTGGCTTTCCTTTAGCTAGGTGGGGAGATGAAGGACCTGCAGGGGGAGCTGCAACAATCTAAGCAGGATAGTCAAGAGGAAGCCAATGTGCTTAACGTCCTGCGCACCGATATCAAAAAGGTCACGCATCAGAGGTCAGGGTTCTAAGGTTGGGTGATATGATTTCAAATAAGTATTGACTAAATGGACATTTTACCTCAATTACAATAAATTGATTATTTATGCCCTCATAGTTCACTGAGGACTTTTTCAATTTAAAAATAACCGAAGGAAACCCACACACGTAGTCCCAGACTGGGCGGGGTGGCCTCACGTGACAACACACATGGTAGAATGTTTTTAAGGGGACAGTACATGAACTCACACTGGAGAAATATTAACAGAATTTTTTAAATGATTGAAATAACTGTCATGAGCAAGATTACTTTAATTGGGGATTCTGAATGTTTGTTTTGATTTTTGATTAATTACCCAGCCCTACCTTTATCTTAGATATTAGCTTTCTCTTCCTCTTAGGCAGGAGTTGCAACTGGCCCACGAGCGACTGCATCACAACATCCTGGATATGCTGCGCATCACCCTGGGGATGGAGGAGCAGATCTGCTGCAGATTGGGGGTTTGCACTGCGCGTGATAAAAGCGGAGATGCCATATCCAGTACACAGACAGCAAGAGGTGGAGGTGACCCCCAGGAGACAGGTTCCTCTCAAACGTCTTATTTTAAGAAGGTTTTTTTTTTTTTTTTTTAAATTGCTATCAAGAAAGATGTGTGTCATTCTTCCCCCAGGTGTGATGGAGAGCTGTGTGGCAGAGAAGGCTGCCCTGGCGGAGAAGGAGGAGGAGCCTCAGGAGAGGAAGGCAAAAGAGCAGAGCCTGGAGAAGGAGCTAGAGAACACACGAGCCCAGCTACAGGACCTCAGGGAAGGCCACACGCTCCTACTGCAACAGAGGGACACTTTCTCCTCAGGGCTCGGCCAGGCAGAGAAGGGTGAGTCTTGCCATTTGTCTTGAAGTAATTTGGGTGTCCTTTTGCGATTGTTTGGACACACTATCTCGTCCCTCTCCTGGACCAGTCCTGATGGTGGAGCTGGAGCGCCTGGGACGGGAGCTGGTGGAGGTGCAGCAGCAGGCGGAGCAGGACCGCCGCACTCTGGAGACTCGGCTGCGGATGCTGGAGGCAGCGCTAGAGGAACGGGAGGACAACCGCCGGGCTCAGGTCGAAAACCTGCAGCGGATGGTCTGCACTCTGGAAAAACAGCTCAAACTACACCAGCAGTTCATCAATGTGAGTTTGTGACTGAGTTCAGTATACACTCTACAGCTGCTTTATTAGGCCTACACTTTATAAGGCATTATTAGAGATATATGATATGATATGATATGATATGATATGATATGATATGATATGAGCCTCTGCAGATCATCACTTAAACCTTCAAATTAAACTATATTTAGCTCTTTTTGAGCATATGCATAGTCTGGAAACATATAAAATAATTCAAATATATTTGTAGTTTTCCATCCTTGTATATTTTGGTATGTTTTATATTTTATTTGTGTATATTATTTATATGCATTTTTTATAATTGCATATAAATCTACAATTTCTATATATATTTTTACATTTATTATTATTATTATTATTATTATTATTATTATTATTATTATTATTATTATTATTATTATTATTATTAATGCATGAATAAATTACATTAAGAAGTCTTTTTCTAGTATTAGTTATAACAATATCTCATACACATGAATATATTTAGAAAAGTACTATTTTTAAGAAGAATAATTAAAAAGCTTTATTTTGATTCCTAAATAATTGCACTATTACTTTTACAAAAATGCAGTGAGTATATACAGTAGATGGCAGAGGCTAACAATATATTTTGTTACATTGTCAAGTAAATTCTATAAACAATCTGCTTTGTCTCGTAGCCATCTGAGAAAAGTGTCTGAAATGTAGGTTCACTTCAGTGTTGCTATGAAAATTACATATTTTAAAAATTCCAATTCCAAAAGTCCACACAGGCTACTGTGAGCTGTAGTTCAGGAATAAAAACGTCAACTGATATTCCTCTTTAGTAACCCTGACTTCCTCCTATAGGTCCCGGAAGAGAAGCAGATGGAAACAGATGAGCTTCGTGCTCAGGTGGAGCGTCTTAAGTGGCAGCAGGCCGCAGGGAGGAGGGAGTGGAGAAAGCGCTTCCAGCAGGTCATCCTAAGCTACAGGAGGAACTAACCTAACGAATCAAAGCGCAGCGAGGCCTCCTGATTTTTCAGAGAGAGGCCTGAGACCCTCGCTCAACAGTCAGAAGCGTCTACTTGTCACACCCCAGCCTCTGTGAAATGGAGATGAAGCACAAGAGCCTGATGGAGGAGAACAAGGCCCTTCAGCAGATGCTGCTCTTCCAGGAGGAGCACTACGGACAGCAGGTGGTGACGCTGACCCAAAGTCTGGTGAACGCGCAAGAAAATGTGGAATTACTGGAAAAAGAGGCAGCCAAGCTCGAGGTGTGGCCCATGTGGCCCAGAAGAAGATCCAATGGCGGAAAAGTTGGAGGTAGCAACAGAGGCGGAGCTGGATGGAAGCAGCATACCAGCTTGGGGAGGAGAAAGGATGAACGAAAACACCTGTATTGAGACTCCAGCCAGAAAATCCAGAAGGCTGGAGCAAAGAAATTGAGGCCATTGTTGGCCAGACAAGAAAACTCAATAGCCAGATGGAAGAAAGCCCAGAAGGACAAAGCCAAAGCAAGAAGTGATGGTGAGGCAAACACCTTCCATGATGAACCTCAGTTATGATGACATTTTTCTTCTCCAGCCATATTCAGAATTAAGTCAAAGAAAACACTTTAATCTCAGTGTGTGTTTGTTCAGGAGACACTAGCAAGAGCAAGTGCAGTTCTGCAAGAAAAGGACAAAGAATTGACTCATTTAAAGGCAGAGAATAGCACTCTGAGGACGGAGCTAACTGCAGTGAGGGAGGGGCTTAGTACCAATAACAATGGAACAGAACATCTACAGGAGGAGGGCAAGGTAATGACATGACTGCACAATTAACATTTAAATTCTATTACATTGAAAAAAAGTAAAATATAAAAATTATAATTTAAAATTGCTGAGGATTGAATTTTTCATAACATTAAAATTCATTCCAGATAATTCTGAAATAATGATGATTCGGATTATTCTTTTCCAGCAAAAAGTAATTGCGTGCCCTAAATCACAACTATAACTCATTTGGACATTTACAAATGAAAGTACAGTATTGATATTGACCTAAATACTAATGCATATTTTGGGATTTACTGTCAGTTTGGTATTGTTTTATTGTTAATTGTTAAATTATTTATTTGGCAATAGCTGGTACAGTTCACTTTTCAGAACATTTGATTTTTAGATTTCTTAATGTGCTGTTAGTTTGCAGCCAAACAATGTAAGTATTTGCATTTTTACTGTATTTTTCTCTCCACTGTTGTCCATTTAAAATCAGTGTTTAAACTGGAATGCACAGTGATCTGTAAATCATTCTTCAAACATGACAAAATGTGCTCCAGTGACACAAACAGTTTTTGATGCATGCTTCTGGCAGAATGAGTAAAATATTATTCCTGGTTGATTTCTGTGTGTCTGTAATTTCAGCTCAGGCCTTTGAGCCAGCAGGCCTCCTGCAAACAGCTGGAATCACAACTGGAGCAGGAGCGCAAAACCGTCCGTAACCTGCACGCCACCATCCGCAAGCTACGTTCGAGCTGCAGAAGGAACAGTCATACTGGGAGTCAGTGGTTGCAGATATGAAATGAAGTATGAGATAAAACAATGGTAGGATTAAGGGGGGCAAATTTTAAGATGACCTTTCCTGGACCTCCTCTAACCAGAAATTACTTTCTGAAGCCAAATGTTCACATCTATGCCGTGAAAAGCTGTGTTTTTGTCAAAGGAGCCTGCAGTGGAGTATTAAAACAGCAGATGTAACCATAACAGAGCATTGTACTGAATTTATATACGTGGTTTATTTATAAATGTGTATTTAACATGGAGTCATGCTTTCTCATCTCACTGTGTTTACTTTGCTTGACTTTGTGTTTGCTCTTTCTTGAACCTAGATTTAAAGTCATAATAAATCTGGACCTGAAAAGTGTTTTCTTCCTGGTCTCGAAAGTATGATGTATCATTAATATCTTTATAAAACTGTGTACATTTGTTTGCTACAAACACATCCTCGTTATGAAACGTTGACTTTACTGTACCTAAGCTATATAGGTGCGTGAATCATGAATCGTTGATAATCATGAATCATTCGCATTCATGGAATTAATCTCTCTTTTCCAGAACAATATACGTTTCATAGTTACAATGGAAATTAAGCAGTTATGTTAATTATGCACACATTAAAAACAGTTGCTACACTAATAAACACTAATCGATCGCAGCCCAATCAGTGTCCAGAATCGACTCCCAACCACTGGATTCAGTCTCGGAGTCGATTCCCACGTGAATCGAGTGCCCCAGGTGACGAGAATAAACACTCCCGTCGTCGTCTCGTGACAGGCACGTCATGTGAGTGGGCGGGGCGTGGGCGGGGCATGCTGGGAAGCCGGAAGCAGCCTTGTTTTGATTAAAATTTATTCATCTGCGTAGTGAAGTGCAGGAATGGAGCCGAAGAGGGAGAGTTATAAGGTAGGACAAGATGCTTATAGACTTGCTGTTAATCTTACATGTTCCTGTGTGTGCGCTTATCTTTAACATTACGATCCCACACTTCTGTTTTAAAGGTGTTGGGTTTAGCTGGGTGTTCTAAGCTAAGCTAGTTAGCCAGCTGTCAGACACTTTAACAGCGACGGTGACGCTCAGCACGAAATTATTGCGAAACACGTCAGAATTGTCGGGTCCAGGAGGGATTTAATGAGGTTTTTAGGTTACTTTGACTTGTCCTATTTGTCCTATTTTCTAATTATTGTCGTTAATCGGTGGGTCACGTGAGATTATTATTAATAAGTAAATAATATCAAACAATACGCAGGTTTGATGAAACGCTTGATGTGAAATGAGTCAATCTAACTGAGCAGTTATCTTGAACAAATGAAGATTGAAAGCAGAAGTAAAACTAATTCCAGTATAAAATGTTGTCCAATTAATTGATTGATTATTATAATTGATTGATTATTATCAGTTTGCTCCGGAGGCAATGAAACTCGTTAACACCCACATCTCTAACCTGTCATTGAGAATTAGTATGTGTCTAAACTGATCTCAAACCTTTGGAGTTTTCTCCAAAAAAAAAAAATCAAATGAGGTAAATATCTAGAATCTGCTGCTGATCTTGACTAATATTTAATATCAATACCTTAAAAAATAAGTAAAGTGTCAATATTGCACCCAAACCAATGGTTGCCCAATGTTCACAAAACCACCCTCATGTTTTTGAAATGATCACATCACACCTTTTGCCTGTGACACAATGTTAGTTTGTGTTAAACAATCATTTTTTCGAGCTGTTGAACACTAACAGCAGAAGAGCATCACAAGAAATGCAATAGATGTGCACTTTAGGTACCTGATAGTTTGTGTTTAAGACACAAACGTGTTCACTTGTATCAAGGTCCAATCTCTCCATCTCCGTCCGTCCCCATGCAGCTTTACTCAGAATAGCAAGTTTCATTTGTTACATCATCAAATGAAGTCATGGTGCCATATACCCACCAATTAACATAACTGGATATAGATACTATCCCTGACCTTTCATGTGTAACTTTCCCCTGGTGGTGAAATCAACTGTATGAAGAGTGAGTCTGATGGTCACCTTGAACTGAGGTCTTTGCACACCCTATTATGAAGGCGAATGTGTAAATAAACTTTGTTTTATATTACAGTTGATCTTTGAGAAGGAGGGTTATCTCCACACCAACGCCAAGCGCAGCAACCAGGACACCACCATTCCCGGGTTCATCCGCATCGTTGAGAGGGTAAGACCCTGGGTTATATAAAGAGTTCTCACCAAAATAATGTGACATGAGGCAGTTCAATAATATACTTTCAGTATTCATATATAGTACTTTGTACAACAGAATACGTTTTGATATGTTATGATTATCAAATCAGAAATGAACAAAATTGTCAAATTTTGAGAGTCAAACTGCACAATAACAACATTCATAGCATGGTCAAAATACCCATCTTCCATCTTATCATCAAAGTATCCTTCTTCCATCTCTCCGTCAAAGTATCCATCTTTCTATCAAAATACCCGTCTTCCATCTTTCTATCAAAGTACCCATTTTCATCTTTCTCATTAAAGTACCCATCTTTTAAAGTACTCATCTTTCCATCACAGTATCCATCTTCTATCTTTCCATCAAAGCACCCATCTTTCCATTAAAGTACCCATCTTCCATCTTTCCGTTTCCAGGATGGAGAGCCAGCACTGGAGTGGAGTCCAGTTCAGGACGAGGGGAGAAACGCTCCTGCAGTCTTCTACGCCAGAAAGGTATATTTACAACAATTTCTTAATGTCATTTTTAGAGCAGGAGTTCTAGGTTAGCAAGATAACTGGCCAAGACCCTAAAATAACGTCTAATTTAGACTAGGCATTTAGTTCACATTAGAATCTTTTGGGCGGGACGTCCCCTCTGGAATCTGGGAAAACCTGCTTTGTAAACCCCTGTCCTGGCCCCGGAACAGCATGCTGACTGTAGTACTGAGATTTATCAAGGCTAAGCAAGGTGAGGTAAAGCCCTTACTTTACTCATGTTTGACTGCGTTTGTCCTGTGTCGCTCTGCTCCTTGAAAGGACGGAGAAGGGGGAGAAGAGGAGACGAACTTCGACCCCGGCTCAGACATTGGGCCGTTCTCAACACTGTGAAGCAGAACCCCGGCGCCCCGGTCGCAGGAATGGAATGCGTTTTCTGTCGGTAATCACATAAACATACCAGGATCGTCACTTGTGCAGGATTGAGGATTATTATTATTGTTATTCTCTCAGCTGCTCCCATATGTACAGTCGTCATTAAACGCATATTCATTTGGCAAAATGTTAACATCAAAGATGCCTTTTTCTGATGTCCCTCCCATTTATTTCAGACTTGGGACTGACACTTACTTTGACTTGTGTATCGCCAGTGGCTAGTTTACTGACTGAACACTGATTACTGATTAAAGCTGCTTTTAACAAAAATTTGAGCATTTTCTAAAATGGAAAATGATTATGATATGAAGCCCATTTTATATTTAATGCATTAGGATATTCTCTTTGCACACTGTTAATGGCCTATAAAAGCATCATGAAAATGCGTCAGTAACATTACACTGGGATTTACTAGACGTCTCAACTGCATTTTGTTAAAACATGCACCTTGAGTTAATTCTGGAATGCACGGAGCAGTGCTTGGGAACGGTACCTTGCTTTGATGAGCAGAGGTGGGCTAAGTAGCTAAGTTCATTACTTGGTGATACCAGATACCCACTAGTCCAAATGCTGCTCTCCAGCTCTCTCAAGAGAGTGAAATTAAGTACCAGTCTAATTTTTACTTAAGTTAAAGTACTAAGTACTTGTTTTAAAAATACTTAAGTATTAGAAATCTATCTTCTTTCACCGCATTGTTGCATTATTGCCACAACGCTTACAAAACCTAATGTTGACTAGATTGTAGAAGCTGTAGAATAAGGAACTGGTAGAATGTTACAGAATAAAACACAAGCAGGACTGACAAAGAAAACCAGTCATTAGTTTATTTTATTAATTAATTGTAAGACTACACACCAAACAAAACAGCACGGTAGTTTTCTGACCCAGCTCTGGACAGTGCAGTAGCTGTAAATGCAGCTATATCAAATGCTTATTCAACCTACTTTCAAACCCAACTCTACACCTCCAGCTAAGCGACTTAGCAACAACAATGTTTTAATCAAGACAGGAAACAGCAGAACTGTGTGAACTTGGTTTTATAGTTTCAGTCTACAGGCGTGACATGACCCTACTGGTTACTGATAGACAGTCAGCTGCCAAACAACCAGTCTGCTTACTAGAAAAGAGACTAACATCCACTTTCTCCTGATTTGAAAGTAACAGTACTTGAGAACCATGAGAAATGTAGTGAAGTAAAAAGTATAGTATTTGTCTTTAAAATGTAGTAAAGTTTCCAAGAAAAATACTACTCGAGTGAAGCACAGATACTCAAAACCTCTACTTAAGTACAGCTCAAAGTAAATGTGCCAGTTACTGTCCACCTCTGCTGATGAGTACCTTAGTGGTACCTTACAGCACCTGCATATGAAGCACCACAACAATGCACTTGCCTTCGGAGTGACACGAACCCACAGCCCAGCACCATGTGACGCTTCTGCACTAAACGTGGCTTTTCTGTGGCTTCTCTGGGTGACTAAAGGTGAGAATGTAAACCGTTAAACAGGAGACGAGTCTTCCTCAAAAGCTTGAACCCCTTCTGCTCCTGACTTGCTGTCTACTGATTTTAATAAAGCAAGAATTTAAGCATCATGTAATTACTAGGGCACCATATGATACATTGATATTCATTGATTGAGTCGATAGCTTCTAGCGATCCAAAACGAGAACCTCGATTAGACCTCATACATCCTCTAACGTCCCTTACCAAGCAAGCAGAGGCAATCAAGCTGGTTCCCTCACAACCTTATAATACACAGGCGACTGTGAGGCGTAGCTCAGCATTAATAAAAATGTCAAATGATATTTTGGTTGCTTTTGTGTTTTGATATGAATGGAATTGATTGCGTTAAACCAGACAGTAATGATACCGTCTCATCAATCGGTGTGGCTCCTGAACAGACTTGAATCAACATCGACGTTGTGATATCGGCGCTGAATTGTCGTCCTTTAAATTGATATAATATTGCATCGTGACCAGACTCTGGGGATTTGTTTGATATCAGACTCTCTGGAGAACAACCTCAGAGATCTATGGCATCTCGTAAGAGTGTAGTTAACGTTAGCTGACTGACCCTGCGTCGAGGGCTGTGTGGTTAAAAGGTGTACTGTATCGCTTGACGAGTCACTGAGGAAGCGTTCTCTCTGCGTATCCGGAGCTGTACTCGCTACTTGGCTTCGCTTCTCTCTGGGCAGGAACTTATTGGTGCTGACGAGCCGGGGTGGGAACCCCACTACCCCGCTGCACTTCCACCGCGGAGGAACCAGAGAGCTGCTGCAGCCCATGCAGAGATACATCAGGCTGGCACCGTCAGTCTCCCTACTCTCACTCTCTCACACAAACACACGCTGTTTTTTATTCTCTCTCTCTCTCTCTCTCGATCTTTTTGTATCTCAAACTGTCTCTCGTCCTCTGTCTTGATCTTTTGCTCTCTCTCTCTCTTTCAGTCTCTGTCTCTCTTGTCTCTCTGTCTATCTTTGTGTCTTTCTCTCTCTATCTCATTCTCTCTTGATCTCGTAGTCTCTAATTCTCTTCACCTCTAGACCTCTTTATTTCTTTATCTTTCTCTCTCGTCCTCTTTCTTTCTCAGTCTCTTTTTTTTTTACAGATCTCTTAATCTACAGTACTGTGCAAAAGTTTTAGGCAGGTGTGAAAAAATGCTGTAAACAAAGAATACTTTCAGAAATATAAATGATGATTATTTATTTTATCAATTTACAAAATGCAAAGTAGGCAGAACAAAAGAAAAATCTAAATCAAATCAATATTTGGGTAGGCTTACATACGCCTTCAAACCAGCATCAATTCTTACAGGTACACTGCACCAAAGTCAGGGGTTTTGTAGGATTATAGTCATTATATTATTTTATAGTCATGATATTATTTTGTGAGGATTATAATCGTGCATATTATTATTTTGTAGGATTATAGTCATTATATTATTTTGTAGGATTATAGTCATTATATATTATTTTGTAGGATTATAGGATTATAGATCTTGTGGTCAGTTCACTCCAAGATGTTTGGAACAACCTACCAACCCGAGTTCCTTCCAAAAACTGTGTGCAAGTGTACCTAGAAGAATTGATGCTGTTTTTGAAGGCAAAGAATTAGTCACACCAAATATTGATTTGATTTAGATTTCTCTTTATTCATTCATTTTTGTTGATTGATGAAAATAAATGATTAACATTTCCATTTTCTGAAAGCATTCTTTGTTTACAGCATTTTTTTCACACCTGCCTAAAACTTTTGCACAGTACTGTAATTTCACACTTGATCTCTTTATCTCCAGATCTCTCTTTCTCCTGATCGCTGTTTCTCTCAGTCTTTCTTTTTGAATCTGTCTCTCTTTGTCTCTCGATTTCTTTCCGTCTCAGTCTCTTTCTCTCTTTCGATCTCAGTCTCTCTTTGTCTTTCTCTGTCTCGATATCATTCTCTCTTGATCTCTTTCGATCTCCGTCTCTTTCTGTCTCAGTCTGTGTTTCTCTCTTGATCTCTTTCCCTATCTCCTTCTCTTTTTCTCTCTCGACCTTCTTTCTTTCTTTCTTTCTTTCTCAGTCTCTTTTTTTTAAATAGATCTCTAGATCTCTTTCTCTCTTGATATCTGTCTCTGTCTCTCGATCTCTCTGTAAAGTTTTGTAAGGTTCAGAGAGCTTTTTTCATCTGTCAGTAAAACAATCCAAACCAAATGGAAACTAGAATGTGTTGAATATCATCATCTTTAACAACTCCACCAGATTTCAAAGTGATATTGTACATTTTCTTTCTCTCTAGTCATGTTTCAGGTTCTGTCAGAGAAGCGTTTGAGTGTTAAGCCTTTCTCCTCCCCCTCTCTCTCTCCTCCTCTCTCTCTCTCCCAGGTCTCCAGTAAGGCGGCGGTTATTTTAGCATACCCTCCTTGACTCGGGGCTCTCTCGCAGTCGCCCGGCGAGCTGCAGCTTTCGGCGCCAGCTCCAGACCTGGGCTCTCTGTGCGTTCCTCTGTTGTCCCATATGTGTGACTCAAGAGTAACTCCTAAAACACATATTTAGTATTGATCTCTCTTTGGTTGTGCAGAGGTTTATCCAAGACCCTTACGCCACCACGTTTGGGGGATTCTCCAAGGTGACCAACTTCTTCCAAAGAGCGCTGAGACCCCCGGACTCGCCCCTGCACGACCGTCCAGCGCCGGACCTCAACACACCCCATTCGGCTGACGATGAGCCCGGCTTCGAGCTTATCACCTGCGTAAGTGAAATGAAGTGAGAGAGAGAGGACGCTTTCGTTTCATCCCATCTCAGAGAACTATGAGCGCTGCAAAGCCCAAACAAAATCCATTAATTGTAATTGAAGTAAAATGTTCAATTAATTGTGATACTGATTTGAGGTCGTGTCGCACCAGGCCAACAGTTCACACCGGCTGCATTTTAACAAACTGCTTTACGTGTCATTTTAGCCGCGAAAAACCAAGACATAGACCAGAAATGATCCGCCCTGATTTCGACATTTGAGAAGACGTGGTTCATCTGGCGATTAATCTGATTATTACCGGATTATTTGGCTGCGTGTAAGTGTGTGTCCTGCCTTGACTAAATAATCGATTGAGGGATTATTTTCCACCGTGTGCCAGCAGGGGGCAGAACTGGGTCCTCGGCCCACGGTGACGAGAGGACGACCTGTGGATAACTGGGAGCAGTTCCTGGACTGGGAGGGGCCAGCGTCTGAACCCACAAAGAGTGAAGGAGCTTGTGTTCAGAGGGGTAGGTCCATGTTCTTACTGCTACAGTTTTGTGGAGTTGGACCCCTGATCGGAAGGAAGGTCGTCGGTTCAGGTCTGGAACTGGTAAAGGACCAACTGAGGTACCGTTGTTTTCCGGGCGCTGTTGAAAAATAGCTGCCCACGGCTGTTTGACGGATGGGTCAAATGCACATGGTCACATTTTGTTGTAGAGTCGCACACATATTCGACTCTCGATGTTATATTTTGGTATGGCGATTTAAGAAAACAACTAATAAATATTGGTAGATAAAGGGCCAATCGGTCCAGACATTTTAAGCGCAAACAACAAATGTGACCTCACAGCAAAACCTGTCACTTTTTCTAGCGGAGTTTCCGAAAAAATGGCGTTTATATTCGCGTGGGAGTAAAATTTGGATTTTTTAGTTTTTAGTGTTTGAAACAGTGGGAGTCTATACTGTACTGTTGTGAATAAATTGGCTGAAAAACCCGAGCCCTTTCCATCCTAAAAACATGACTTTTCTTGAGAATTGAGAATTCAATTCAACAGAATGTTAAAAAGTTTGTGTTTTGGCCGCTCTACTTCAATATTTCACGGTAAATCCACTGGTTGACTAGCGTGAAGATATTTCTCCGGAATCCATCTCCGTCTCCCGAGTTCAGTTAACCTAACGCAGGTAGGCTATCCGTGTGTCTGTGAATGCAGCGTAGGCTACCGTAAATACCAAACGTAGCCGCGACCGCACCAAGCGTCTGTGAGGTGCTACATCGATAGTCAACTAAGGCAGATTTCTCCGTTCTCACTTGGCGTGACAGGGCTTGACTCCTTGAATGTTGATATCTCAGTCATATATCGTCCCATTCATTCAATATAGGTATCGTTTTGAAGCTTGATTTATATGCCCTTTCATGGCTGCCTGCTCTTTTGAACTAAATTTTGAAAATTTGCGACAAGCGACTGGTTTTGCCGTGGAGGGTCACAAATAATAAACCTGATGTCATGTCCAGATTTGGTCCAGATAGAAGTGTCCTCTTTCATCTTTTCTAGGGCATCGTTCCTTCCCTGCGGAAAGAGATGTGGAAATTCCTGCTGGGCTTTTTCCCGTGGAACAGCACAGCCAAAGAGAGGGAAGAAATTATTAAAGTGAAAACGTGAGTCTGCGGAGCTGTGCAATTTAAACTTGGTTAAACAAGTTATGACTTGCCTAAAACTGGCCGTTTTGTCTTCTCCTGTAGGGACAGTATTTCAGATGAAGGTCTCCAGTGGAAATCAGTCAGTGAAGAGCAAGAGATGAGAAACTCCCTTCTTAGAGGATACCGCAGCCTCATCGGTCAGTTCAGCTCCTCACTGAATGGCTAAAGCAATTTCCCAGTTCAATAAGCAGATTCGCGCGAGAAGATGCGTGGGTTCGATCCCCATGGGTCGGCCCGTAGGGCCTTTCTGTGTGGCCTTTGCATGCTCTCGTCGCGCGTGGGTTTTCTCCGGCTGCTCTGGTTTCCTGCCACAGTCCAAAAGCATGCGATGTAGGTTGATTGGCGACTCTAAATTGGCCCGTAAGGTGTGTAGATATGAAGCGTGATTGTTTAATTAATATTAGTAGCTCTATTGGTATGGTTGGTCCCTGCCTTAAGCGTAGCTTCCCGGGACACGCTAGAATCCCCCAGCGGCCTAGCTGAAGTTAGCGGTTAGGATAATGAATGAATGAGCATGAATTTTTGTCTTAAGACCCGGCCTCTTGGTTTTAGTTTTGATTCAGCATCTAACTGCTTAAAAGCATTACTAATCGCAATGAAATTACTAAGTAAGCTATTTTTCAAACTGTAACCTTTAAGTGCGCTCAATTACGGAATATTTTTTTAACTAATTTTGCAGGGTGGAAATAGCAATTACAAACTCTCACGTTACTGCAATTAGAAGTAGATTTTTTTTGAGTACTTGTACTTTTTATGAGGAGTTTTTCAAGTGTGTAATTTTACTCGGACTTAGTACAATTTACATGTAATCTGCCGATACTTATAAAATCAAAGAAATTACCATTACAATTCGCCCCACAATTTGAATTAATATTCAAACCTTTCATCTGCATCTTTGCAGCCAATAAGGCTAATGCAATCAGCGACGGCGCCAATGAATCTAGGGCGTAAGCAAAGAATAAACTCGCTGCAGCAGCAGGCACAGGTGTCTGGAGGAACTACACAGTGGAGTACAACTCGTTTATAGACTGAAGATTTGGAGACAAAGAGAAGCCAAAATGGAGCCATGAGCGGATAGACTCTGTTAATTTAGAAACCAGCTCCTGCTGAAGCGAACAAGAGTTCAGAAAGTGAAGTCAATGACAAGAAATGATATTATGTCTAAGAGTTTAAGACCTTGCCTGCCTGTTGTTACGCAGTGTGTTAGGAAAAGTTTAAACTTCCATTTCTATGCATGTTCAAAAGCTGTTTTGTTTTATATCTACATTGTTACAAAATAAATTGCCTTTCTATACCTTGTTCATCTGAAATGTGCTGAGCGTGAATATTTTATACTCGTGAATGGAATCGAATGCCTGCTATTGGCGGCGCAATAAAAACATCCATCGGTTAAAAAGTAATTAACTTAGTATACGAGTAGTTTTTGAGAAGAATTACTTTTTTTTATACTTTTACTCAAGTATTTTTCCAACACCAGTACTTTTACTTGTAATTGAGTACATTTTAACCAAAGTAACAGTACTTGTACTTGAGTACAAATTTTCAGTACTCTTTCCACCTCTGCTAATTTAACACCTAACAAGTTATTTGACTTCTATGATATTTTTTCCCGTTAAAACATGAATAGTTAACTCATCATCTAATCCAGCGTTCTAGCTCTACAATCACATATGTAACACACAATGTATGAAATTGCTGATTGGAATGACAAAGAGCATATTAACTAAATTGATTAAATGACGGTTAAGGAGTGGTGTGCCGGTAGGGGGTAAAACTGGGCAGTACTGACCAGAGGATGTGAATAACAGACTGTTCTGATAGATGAGGCTATTATGACCAGCTTTCTCACTCTTAATTAGCGATTCTCCAGAGCGTGACGTGAATCGCACAGACAGACACAATCCCTTTTTCTCTGGCTACGAGAACCCGGGCCTCACGCTGCTGCACGACGTGCTGATGACCTACTGCATGTACAACTTTGATTTGGGTAAGTCTCGTTTCCTCGTGTTGCAGTTGCTCCTGCCCTCCACCGAGTGGCGCTGTGACCGCACTAATGTCTCTGCCGTTTCTTGTGGTCGTTTTAGGCCTCACGTCCAGGGCATAGAGTGACCTCCTGGCCCCGCTGCTGTTCGTCACGCAGAACGAAGTGGAGTCTTTCTGGTGCTTAACTGGCTTTATGGAGCTAGTGGTCAGTCCCGAACAGCTTCTTCTTGGGGCTCACATATATATTACTTTCTATCAATCAGTCAATCTCTCTCTCGCTCTCTCTCTGTAGATATATATATGTGACCCGAACTGCCGTAATGACTCAGAGGTCACCGTTCTATTTATTTAGATACGGGCCAATTATGTTGAATAACATCAAAAATATCGATTTTTCTTTTTTTGGGGAGCGGATTATTTTTGAAGACAACAACATATAAGTCCAAAAAGAAAATGCGATATTTTTTGTGTTCAACATAATCCTTCTCAAATAAATGAAACGCCAAACCCGACTCATTCACGACAGTTAAGATCACACTCTCTCCTCTCTCTATATATACTCTCTGCGTGTGTGTGGTAACTTAATAATATATATATGGATATATATATACATACATATACATATACATATATATATATATATATATATATATATATATATATATATATATAGATATAGATATAGATAGATACATACATACATATATTCTTTGTTTTTATTATTTAGATTAACAGTGAAATAATCAAAATGCTGAGTGTGCGAAGTGAAAGGTGGCAACTTTGAAGAAATTAAAATATAAAATATATCACTTTTGGTTCATTTTGATTATTTCAATATTAATCTACAAAACAAAGAAAAAACATTAAATGGGAAGGTGTGTCCAAACGTTTGTGCAAATCTGTTATAGTGTAGTTCAGGGGTATTCAATTAAAAGTCACTGAGGTCCAGTTATTAAATTTCGTCCAAGTAGAAGGTCCGAACCGAAGTCCATCTTGTGTCTTATAGCCTTCCCCTTATAGCAAATAAATTCAAAGCCTTGATTTCCAGATTAAAAAGCAAGAAACCTCAAGAATAAAATAAATTTAAAAGTGCAAACAAATTGGAATAACTCCTTTTTCTCTTAAGAATTAAGGGTCCCCAACCTGAAGAATTGAATTTCCTCAAATGATGTCTCAACAGCGTTTTAATGCTCATCGCTGTCCCATCAAGGACCATTAAGGAACATTCGTTTGCACGTTGCTGGGCTGTAAATGTATGTGTGATGAGTCGGGTAGATCTGTCGGTAGATCGGTTATTTTGCGTGCCCTCAGCTCGGACTACAGGGGATATAACTGCTCAAAAGGCTGTACTTTGTTTATAAGGCGCTTCACGTTTACCCTTTTAATTAATGCAGCGTTTGGAGCATATGAGTCAGACTGGTTTTGAACTGCTCGCCGGAAGAATGAAGATATATTTCTCCGTCTATTCATCTTTAAAACAACGATTTTCATCATCTACTTTCCGCCTTTTGGAGCAAGCCATGTTGTCTCTTAACTTAACTCTCTTCCTCTCCGCTGTGCTAAACTCACGATTTTATTGGCTCAACTGAGTGAAGCTGTGTAAATGCTTTGGAGTAGCAGCGTCCGCTGTCAATAGCCACGACCGTCCAAAATAATGCTCCATGAAAATTACTCAATCTCGTGAATGTACCAGACTGGGCACAGGTCCGGACAGAACTTCCTCCGCGATCCGGATCGAGGGCAGTACGCCATTTGGTGATGCTCAGTGTAGTTTATATATGTGTGTGTGTGTGTGTTTGTGTGTGTGTGTGATCCTTTAGCACCAGAACTTTGAGGAATCTCAGGAGGCGATGAAACAGCAGCTGCTCCAGCTTAGTCTTCTGCTTCGAGCACTCGATCCAGAGCTTTGTGATTACCTGGGTAAGTACACACACACACACACACACACTCTACTCCTACACCTACCTATATCTTATACCTCGAATAAGAATGGTTGGTGAATGAGACCCACTGACTGGCAAGCAAACTTTCATTCATTTATTCACTAACAAAAATGACACATTTACACTTCACTGCATATCTGTTTAGCAAGTTATCAGACGAGTTCAAATGTAATCATTCCCCAGTTGCATACTGAATGTTTCATAAATCCACTCCTGGCTGTACAGCATCGGTGTGAAGAAAGTGGTGTGTTGTGGTAAATCCTCCTGATTGCGGTGGTGTCGTTCTTCACGGCAGATTCTCAGGACAGCGGCTCTCTGTGTTTCTGTTTCGCTGGTTATTGATCACAGTATAAGAGGGGATTCTCGCCGAGATATCCTCAGTCTGGGAGGTGGAGCCTTTTACACACACACAATATGTTTGACTGCCCTCAGTCCTCAGTGCCCCACTCATTTCTGAGAAGCGTTAATGCTCACACACTACCCGTTCATGTATATATTTACTTACATACTGTATGTTTGTGAAGAAGAGGATGCTGGTCAAAGTATTCAGTATTTCTATTATGGTTAAGGTCCCTCCGGCTCTCTGTGCAGGGTTTGTGGACGCGTCTGCCCTGTCCCAACTTCCACCTGCTGATGGCCTGCGCCATTCTCGAATCAGAGGGGTGAGCTGATCGGATCAAACCACGACTTCAACACTATTCTTAGATGCAGCTTTGAAAGTGGCCGAGTGAGGAGGCAGATTTCTCTCACACACCAAGGAGCTCATTTTGAGTGTGTGTGTGTGTGTTCAGCATAATAATGAGTTGACTATGAAGTTGGATCTTCAGACAATACTAAGGGAAGCAGAGGGCATCTACCTGCAGCTGGCCCAGTGCAAAGTGAGTCTCTCTCTGTCTCTGTCTCGCTCTCACACACACACACACACACACACATACTTCACTATACTTTTGGGGACAAGTTTTTCCCTGATTATTCAATGTATTTTTATTTGCCAAATCTGTCAATAAATCACCTTCCACATCCAAGTTAAAGCAGATTTGAACTGAGGAACCAGATTTACTTGAACCTAAAGGGGAATTTCACTTTACAGTCATGAGGGCTTACATCGCGGGCAACTGGACGTCTTTTAGGTTCTTGAAGACGTGTCACCTCATCCAAAAGGCCTCTTGAGTTCTGAAGAACTTTAAAGACACTTCAGAAGCTCTAAACCTCTGCTACTTGTCGCATCACAATTTTTCTGCTAAATTTGCCTTAATATTTAACAAAGTGCATTAACCATTAACGCTCACTACCCTCTGCAGGAACTCTCAGTGAAAGTCACGCCAGTGCTCGACCTCCACCGCCTCCGCCACGAGAAAACCTGGGCAAGACCTGGCGGAACCGGACAAGCTGCTCGACCCAAGCGTCCGCCTGTCTACCATCCAGCAGCAGCAGCAGCAGCAGTAGTAACAGCCCGCGACACGCCCGCCTCCTAAATTACAAGCCCGAGGGCGTTTTCGACCGCGGCAAAAACTGGGTACTAGAATCTAACACCACGCTGATTTGTTAATTTCCCGCGCTAATTCGAGCAAAGGCTGGACAGTTGAGGATTAACGTTGCCCCATAATCCTGTATTTTACCCCAGATGCGCGGGCAGAATAACTGAATTGCACGTATTATTATTACTGCTTTATGAGTCGTGGGGCATTGCAGAGCGAGTGTTTCACATGTACTGTGTGTGTTTATGTGAGTTCTGATGTCACTCCTGTGTCGTCTTTATATGTGAGAACTGGCTTCACTACACAAAACGTTTTTAAAAAGTCAGCGGTGGGTAGATATCAGCTTTGTGAAGATGGGATTCCTCCACAAGCTTTGATATCACGATTTCAGTGTTTTTGAGGAATGTGTTCTTTCTCTACATGTAATGCTAACGATTTCTGCTCTGTTGCTGTGAAGCTGATTGCAGTTTAGTCTTGTTCATTTAACAATCTGACACTATCATCTCTCCTTCGCCATGATGCGATGTAGCAACACACTCTCTCTCTCTCTCTCTCTCTATATATAATTAAATACACTTGAAATAGGATCTATACATGCATATATTTTTGTGCATTCTTTTGTCTTTTTTGCCTGTAACCATGATCAAAATATATTACAATGACCTGAATATAAAATGAAAGAAACAACACTTCCTCTAGCCTCTAGTTCTCTTATTTTGTTCTTTTCTCTCTCCTCTCTGGTGCTCTCTGATCCTTCCTTTCTTCTACCCTCTTTTGTGATTTCTCCTCTTCAACCTGTTGCTCTTTACAGACTCATAAATAATTAAGTGTGGTTCCGGTCGACTGCTCGTTTCGGTGTCTGACCTTCCCCACCTTCCAGAGATGGAGGGCCGGATAAGACTCACTATTAGCTCACGGATTACACCGACTACACAAAGAGCGCAGGCGGGAGATTAGAGACCTGTTGGTTCACGTTACTGCATTATGACAAATTCAAGTGCTATTAAAGACCTGTCGGTTCACTTTACAGAATGTAAAGCACGGGGTCTAACCATACATCAGTCTACATTGATACATCGATTCAATGATCAACAGGCATCGATATGATGCATGTAGTAATGCCACTTTATATTGAACCGAATCTATTTTTTTTCAATTAATATTTTAGATTTTTTTTTCACTTTAATGTCTGGTTGAGGCTTGGAGTGAAAATGGAAAATAATGTTTTAGCTGCTTTTTGTGTTTTAATATGAATGGAAGTGATTGTGTTTAATCAGCATAGGTTGCTGTCTCATTGATTGCTGTCTCCTGAACTGGATAAAATCGCATCACAGCAGATATTCTGAGATGAAAGTTGAGATTAGCGTCTCATTGCAGAAAGCTTGGGTTAACGTAGGCAATTAATAAAAAATTAGCAAGCCAAGGCAATTCTGAGTCGTTACAGATTTGTTGCTCACTTTTTATTACACGATAAGAAAAATATCATTTTCTAAACAATCTTTTGATGACTAATTGCTCCAATAAATGTTCTAAAATTCAACATTTATTAAGAAATAGAACCACTACCATTTCCTAATTTACACTCTCAAATTTGTTCATTTTTACCAAACTCTTACAATGCCAGACCACTAAATAATCAGTGGCATTACCAATGTGTGTATGTGACTCCCACCATCTTCACACACACAAACAGCAGGTGTTGAAGTGGGGTTAAAAGAGCGGGGTAAACAGGGTCACTGTTCCCCACTATACCACCCAATGAGGTGGAAAATGAAATGATCACACCCCTCTTACCATATTTTTCAGTCTTGTATTACTATCTTTGTGTCTTTCCATAGACTCCCATAATGACTAGATGTTTAATTTTACACCTACACCTAATCCTAACCCTAACCTTAACCTCAGTAACCAAATGCACATCTTTTACCTCTTTTAGTTTCTAAAATAAAAAAGCACATTTTCTATAAAGTCATTTTCCTCATGGGGACCTCTCAAATGTCCCCCTAAAATTAAAAAACAGATAAAAATGATTTTTTAGGGGACAAAAAGGTCCCCCACAATCACGATAAATACATGGACACACACACACACACTGCTCTTTCTGCTGTCTATCCCCTCTCTCTCTTCAAACTTCTTTGTTAGTTTGAATGCAGCTGCCACATATGAATTTAACACACCACTTAAACACGACGGTCTGTCACTAACACACACACACACACACACACACACACCCTCCTGCTCCCCCCATCACCACTTGACACCGACTTTGCTTCTTTGGAACAGAATAGAATAAAATCAGCCTTTCATTCAAAATCAATCTGTTCTGAGTCGAGCTGTGTTCTTTCACAGTCAGATGCTCTTTAAACCGTTTTAAGCCGAGCGTTTAAGCTGCTTTTTCAGTCATTTTGCTTTAGATAAATCTTGCTCTTTCGTCCACTCTTTCTCAGCAGATGCTTATCTGAAATATGCATTTTGGAATTGAGTTTGGGGTTTAAACTTGGGGTCATATTAAGCTTTAGCTCTTCTGTTTATAATAATAGTATAATATAATACGTTCCTAACAGAGTTAAAGTTCATATACATACTGTACATCAACACCCGATATATACAGCAACTAACACACTTTAAAAACTATTTGTTTTAACTGTAGTCAGTGTTCACACAGACAGAAAATGTAGTTAATTAAACATAAAATATGCTAACATCTAGCAGTGTGATTCACTTATATGTAGCTCAGTAAAGTAAAACATTTTTGTAATAGACGTGTAACTTGTGTAAACAATTACAGCAATTTCTGTGACGCTTCTTTGAATTTTAAAAGACTGATTTCACCTGTAACACTGTTAGATATTGTCTTAAATTGTGTGCTATGTATATATGTTATATATAAACGTCATACATAATTTAGTCGTCAGAGGTTTATGTTGAACAGGTATTAATAGGAATGAAAATGTCTTCTAAAATGATATTGTTTGAATGTTATTAGACTTCTTTATTATACAGAACGATTGATCAGGAGAATTTAACAAAAACAAAATGAGTAAAAAGTAACCTCACCAGGTATTATTAATCATTACCGAATTAACTAGCTAGTTGAAATAATTTATTAGTTCGCCAAAATAGTGCTAATTAAAATCCCGTTAGTGATCAAGGCTGTTTGGCTTTGGAACTTCAACGCTACTCTCCTGCGAACTTTCGCTCTCACTCATTCTTCATCTTTACGCTGAAATACGTTACTACAGGTAATAATGGAAACGACATTAGGCGGAACAAAGTGTATAGTGAAGGTGTGTGAAGGATAAGGCGCAAATCTGTATGGAGCTCATTAGTGTGAAAAATCTCTCGTGTTTCACGCAGCGCGACCTGCCACCTGTAGATCGAACAGTCGCAGAGCGCGACCCTGAAGTCACTCGCGGCACTGCTCTCTGCAGCGTGTGTGTGTGGTGTGTGTGTGTGTGTGTGTGTGGTGGGTGGTGAGTGAGTGTGTGAGTGTGTGTGTGTGTGAGGTGAGGTGTGTGTGTGTGTGTGTGTGTGGTGTGTGCGTGCGTGCGTGTGTGTGTGTGTGTGTGTGTGTGTGTGTGTGTGAGTGTGTGTGTGTGTGGTGTGTGTGCTGTCTGTGTGTGTGTGAGTGGTGGTGGTGTGTGTGTGAATGTGTGTGTGTGTGTGTGGGTGTGTGTGTGTGTGTGTGTGGTGTGTGCGTGCGTGCGTGTGTGTGTGAGTGTGTGTGTGAGTGTGTGTGTGTGTGTGTGTGAGTGTGTGTGTGTGGGCTGAGTGTGTGTGTGTGTGTGTGTGAGGTAGTGTGTGTGTGTGTGTGTGTGTGAGTAGAGTGAGTGTGTGTGTGTGTGTGTGTGTGGTGAGTGTGTGTGTGTGTGGGTGAGTGGTGTGGTGGTGTGTGTGTGTGTGGTGGTGTGTGTGTGTGTGTGGTGTGTGTGTGTGTGTGTGTGTGTGTGGTGGAGTGTGTGTGTGTGTGTGTGTGGTGGTGGTGTGTGTGTGTGTGTGTGGTGGGTGGGTGGAGTGTGTGTGGGGTGGTGTGTGTGTGGTGGTGGTGTGTGTGTGTGTGTGGTGGTGTGTGGGTTTGTGTCTGTGTGTGTGTGTCTGTGTGTGTGTGTGTGTGAGTGGTGTGTGTGTGAGTGTGTGTGTGTGTTTGTAAGCAGAAGGTCCGGCACTGGTGTCTGACACTGATTTGTAAAGGGAGACAATGCCGAGACAATAAGGCTCATTGACCTGCTCGGCTCTACTGTCTGTTGCACATACTTCACCCCTCCCTCCTCACGGAGCTTTGAACAAGACACCAGATTGCCACAGGCACAGGGAGGGGTCGTGTGTGTGTGTGTGTGTGTGTCCATGTATTTATCGCATTGTGGTTACTGAGGTTAAGGTTAGGATTAGGTGTAGGTGTAAAATTGTACTTTGGTCATATGGTCTATGGAAGACCTAGAAGATAAGATAAGGACCTAGATAGTAATACAAGACTGTGTGTGTGTGTGTGTTCTTGCTACTTAGTGAGAACCAAAATGAATTTTTAACCAGCAGAGTGAGGACATTCTTGGGAAGTGAGGACTTTTTCAGTGGTCCTCACTTCGTTAAACTGCTTTTACAAAAAAAAAATAATAAAATAAATATATATGAGTTATGGTTGAGTTATGTTTACAGTTAGTGTAGTATTATTTAGATACAGTAATATAGAAGTCAATGGAGCTCCTCACTACTATATAAGTACAAGGATATTGTGTGTGTGTGTGTGTGTGAGAGAGAGAGAGAGAGAGAGAAAGAGATGGGAGGGTAATGAGATACTTGTTGCTTTGACAATGAGATTCCACAGAAAATGGATGTGGCACGTGAGCGACTGTGTGACTTTACGCCGAAAAACAAAAGTCACACACACACACACACGCACACACACACCACCGTATCAACTTTTCATTTGTCAGATCGCATTTCCAAAATCCCTTTCCATCTGTGCAGCTGTGACTGCTTTTTAAACTCTCGGTCATGCCATTTTAATTCTAATAAATGCTAACCTCAATCTCTCTTGCTCTGTGTGTGAGTTGATCTTAAATAAGGCATCGTGGGAATGTCTTGTGTCTTATGACATTTCAAGATTTTTGGGGGGTGTGAATTTGAATTTTAGTTGTAATTGTAGTCAAGGGTGTAAGTTGGCTTTTGAAATTGGTGGAAACATAAAGCTCCCCCTTCACTTTATAACACATGACACCAAACCAAACATAAGTATTTAACGCAAATAATAGCAGTGCTATTTTTAAAAACTGTCAGTGTTTCGAATCCATTCTAAACACAATTAATAAATTTTTGTAAGCAGTGACCAACAAAGAGGCAGTTTAATAAAGATTTCTTAACTTCACTCTGTGGTGCAACTGAACATATCTTTTATGTAAACAAGTAACATAATACAGAAACATAAAGTCTTTCTCCCTTTTGTAATGGAACTAAAATACTGCCATCATCAATCTACTTTGGCTTTGGCACTAACAACAACCAAATGTAGCTACAGTCTCTCACACGTCAGCAGCAAAATGCAGAACCATCACATTGGTGATGTGTGTTTGGGAAGTGGGCCTCAAGCAGTGAACGTGATTTATTCCTTTGTATATCTAGACATGTAATGGTAGACATTCATGGAGCGTGTTTTTTCATTTGATCAAAATTATTGGTGGAGAAAGTTCAGCAATCGCTAGATATTGGTGGGGACACATCCCCAATGTCCACATCCAATTCTAAATTTTCATATTTGTGACCACCTCAGATGTAACATTGAAAATATTGAAAACTCTTAAAAGTTAGTTGAAATCGGATAAATTATAATAATATTTTATTATTGTAAGATGAAGTAAATAAACGTTTTAATATTGTACAGGACACGTGACCTCACATTGGCGGCCTGCTAAATAATGGATAATAACGTTAAAATATTATTACTGTTTTGTTTTCATAAAATATACATTATGTGTGTAAATTACTGCTCAACTGCTTTACTCTCTATGTCAACAACCAGTCTTACTCATCATTATTCATTCTCATTGTCAGAGGTTGGAGATGACCTCTCTCTCTCTCTCTCTTTCTTTTTGCTCTCACTGTCAGTGACAAGCTGTTGTGCTGTTCCCTCTGGGCCCTCCCTCTCTTGTCTGTACGCTCTCTCCGCCACACCCTCTCTCTCTCTTTCTCTCCCTCCTTCTCTCTTTCTGTCTCTCTCCCTCTGTCTCTGTCTCTCTCTCCACCTGTTTGTGCCATTGTTGTGTCAATGCCATTGTGTCTTCTTATTTTACTTCGCTCACTTTACACACGCCTCTTTTATTCTCTTTTTCATCACCATGCCTTTTTCTGTCACTCTCTCTCTCTCTCCGAGGGTATAAAAAGTGGGAGAGCAGACCAGAGATGTGAAATCAACATAGACACTAGAGCAGAACACACACACCAGCAAACACACTCACACACTTACACAAATTAATAAAAGCACTTATTGCAGAGAAAGAGCATTAAACACTAGTTCTCTCTCTCACACACACATACACACACACACACACACAGTTTGTCTCAGGTGCTACAACCAAATACACACATTCCTCCACGTTTGGACTTCGCAGCTCAGGACACAACAGATCTTCATCATCCTTGTGGAGAACACACACTCGACACACTGCAGACCAGCTGTGTGTACTGGAGGAGGCCTACAGTTGGAGGTAGGCATTGATCTAGTTGGATCTACATCGATACATCGATTCAGTGACCAACAAGCTCACAACATTGATCCAAAAACATTGATCAGGCATTGTGTATATTGTAACGTCACAGGTCTATTTTTGCTAAACAAGGAGATTGTTTTTCATTGAAATGTCCAGCTGAGCTGAGGAATACAAGCATTCACTGATATTTTAGCTTTTTTTGTGATTTCGTGAAATCAGTATGATATTCTCTCATATTGATCACTGGCACTAATTCTGAACTAATTCGAATCAAAATAATATCACAGCAGATATATTGAATCAATATAATATTGTATCGAGATGAAACTTGTGATTTCCATCCCCAGGTGGAGGTGATGTCTGTGTCTCTGTGGTGTGAGGAGCAGGAGGATAATGTTTCCACACAGGAGCCAATGGTGCGAGCCTCCAGGGACCCCAACGTGTCAGGCCCGAGGGTGATCCAAAGGCTGATGCAATCTGAGAAGCGGTACCAGCCCTCGCCGCTCTACATCTCCCTCATCCAGAGGGAGCCCAAGCGCCGGGAAGAGCTCGCCAAGTGGATCCTGGAGGTAGGAGCATCTGGCGAGAGTTGCGAAAGTGCAGTTTATTGATAAAATCCTATTGATTGTCAGAGTCTTGTAATGCTGTAGTATACTTGTAATGTAGTAGTATATATTTTAATCTGTTGGTCATTTGCAGGGTTACTGATGCCTTGATGCTGGTCTGGTAGAAAGAGTTCTAAACCTATACTTGTTTGGCAGGCTGGTTTGGCATCTAAACCAGTTTGAAGGGTTCTGATGCAAATCAGAATCAAAATCAGAAATTTATTGCCAAATACATATTCAAAGAATTTGCTTTGTGGTAAAATGTCTGATAACATAGGTACTTATGGAACAAGTTAAGATAATTAACAAATAAAACCATCTTGCTGGATGAGGGCAATAACTTTAAACATTTTTGATAATACATTTTTTGTGTTTCCTTTCAAATGTATTTAGTAATATTCATGGATTCTGAGACTTTTTCCTGTTTTGATTGACACAGAACATTATGTCTTTATTCGTTCTTTTTTCAGGTTTGTTGTGACTGTGGCTGCGATGACTCTGTTTTTCCACTGGCCGTCTCACTGCTGGACCGGTATCTCTCGGCCACGCTTTCTCTGCCCGTCTCACCCACGTGTCTGGCTGCGGCTTGCATCTTGGTGGCCTCAAAGGTGACTGAGAGCGAGACGGTCACAGCTGGAGCTCTGTGTGCTGCTGCCGAATATGAGTTCCTCTCCTCCAATCTACGGGTCAGTTTCAAGTTTGACCGTGCAAATTTAATTAGAAATTAGAAATTAAGAACAGATTAAGATGCTCACAAGTAAAATGGGTCGTTGTGGACCATGATTATGATCAGACGTAATTATTTTACCCGGACAAGGCTGCTTTTAAAACCCTGCATGCGTAATTTTCAGTTATTTCCTAATAGCACTAACATGTGTTGTTTGGTGTCTAACAGGAGATGGAGCGTGTGGTGCTGGGAACCCTGCGGTGGGATGTTGCCGCCGTGACCCCTCAGGACTTCATCCCACACTTCTTGTCCTGTTTGGAGGAGCTGGTGGCAGGCGACGCAGATGCGCGAGAGTTCATCTCCACCCTCAGGCGCCACAGCGACACACTGGTGGCCATGTGTGTGTGTGACTCCCGCTTCTTGGGCACACACTCGTCCTTGATGGCCGCTGCCGCACTGAACTCGGCCCTCCGAGGCCTGGAGAAGAAGAGCAACAGGGACATGGGTCACATGACCTGCACGCTGGCCACACTATGTCAGACTGATCAGGTGAGTGTGTCTTTGAGGACTGGTTTCTTGGACAAGGTAAAGCTGTTTATTTTTTAAAACTGCAAAACTTGATTTATTCTTATTAATCAACAAACATTCACAAGTGCATACATGTGTGTGCAATTAAGTAAAAAATTACACAGGTAGAATTATTAATAATCACAAGACCAAGGTTATTTTTTTTATTTTGACTCATTCTTGTCCATTCTGGCAGGCCGTGTTGCAGTGCTACAGTGAGCTAATAGAGGGAGCTCTGAGGGAAAGACTGCGAAACGGACTGAGAAGCAGTGAAGAGGAAGGGAAGGATGGTGGGATGGAGGAAGAGGAGGAGGTGGTGGAGGAGGAGGAGAGAGCAAGCACTCCAACTGACCTCAGAGAAATAGACTTTTAATCCGGAGGAAGCACAAGCCGTTTTACATGCACATCTGTCTACCTGCTAGTCATCAGTATAACTGATGCAAACCAGCCATCTTAAATATTGTCCTTTACGTGAAATTATTTAATTCTAATTTAATAATTGTTGTTATTTATTTATTTTGCTTGTTTGAGATTTACCTGTGCTATATGTGCAACTTTTGTTACTATGACTGTGATTTTATGTTGTGTTTGGTATCGTTTTCGTGTGACATTTTGCTGTGTTCTAAGTTATAACGTTTACCATTAATTTATTCAGTGTTGGTTTATTTATTCTCTAAATCTTATCTTTTTTTTAATTTATTTTAGCTGGCAATTTTCACTCTGTAAGACAGTGTCCAATGAAATTGAAATATATATTTTTTAAAAGTAATTAAATAATATGTACACATTTTCATGTAGCGTTAATTGTGTTGCTAATTTCACTCAAAATGATTCGGTTGGTTCACTTTTCCCTAGAAAATATTTTTTAATAAATTGATAAATAGCCACAATAGTGTAGTGTATTTGTGGAAGATAATTATAGGACTAAAATTTAACATTACAGGAATTTTTTTTTTTTTTTTAAGTTCATGATAATGAACAATTTGAGTTCGTGAACTCAACAGTTTTAAGCAGTATGTAACTGTTCCATTTGAGATAATTTCGAATAAGTACGTATAAACAACATAAAGAAAAATGTCTCACAAAGTATTATAAATACTCTTTATTTATTTATTTATTTAGATAGTTAGTTAGTTAGTTAGTTATCCGTAAGAATCAGACCTCATATAAAGACTCTTGCGCACAAACGAACGGCCGTCGCGCATTGTTGACGTCACACTCATGCTGACCCGGGTTCCGTTACCTCACAGTTATATCCTCGCGCTTGTCGGTACCGGAGCCGTGACGGCGTTAGTGTCGGAGAGAAGATCGAACCTAAACACACGCTGACGGTAAGAGAGAGAAAAAACGAGACGAATAAGTTTGCTCGAATAAGACGAAGTCGTCAGATGATGATGACTTAGCGCGCTGTCCGTGTGGTCGTTGTTTATCTGGTTGTTTGTGTCCCTCAGGCGCGGGTTTATTTTTAGGCCCTGGACTAGATTCAGATGCTGTCAGCGAGAACAAGTTGAAATCCAGACGAGTGTTTACCTTCTGTAGAGCTCATTGGTATCCTGGTGTGTTATCGTCGTGTACAGTACGAAGTACAGACCACCCAGTTTAATGAGATCTTTATGTGTATTATTGTATTATAATTAATATTACAGCCTCGACACAAAACCATAAATACGATGTACAAATAAACTAACTACCGTGACACTGTGGGACCTTATCACTTTTGCCTTCCCAAATCCACAACATCTGGAGAATCTGCCAATATTAATTCAAGACTCAAAATTCTTTGTCAAATAAATAGTAGTACAACATGTAGTGAAATGTATCCTGTTAATAAAAATAAGATTTAAAAAGTGAACAGGTTAAGCGTCTTACAATAAACTAAAGAGTAAGAATAAAATGTGTACATACAATATAGAAATAGAGAAAGTCTTCTTATAAATTTTGTACTTTGTGAATTTCTCATTTCCTTTACAAACAGTTAAATGAGAATTTTCTGTCTGTGCCTTTGATTTAACATATCCGTGTTTAATATTGTGGTGACGCTACGTTTTACTCCCAGTCTCCACCCGTTTGTTGTCTGATGTTGTGTGGGACTGAGATATTTAACCGTGAGATGTCTAACAAGGCACTCTATCTATTGATATCAATGTATAAAATATTGACGGAGCCAGCTGGAAAAGGTATGTGATCTCTCATACTGACCTGTTAATATGCGGAAAACCTGCCGGACTGGGTTGATCACGATCCTAAGGTGCGGTGTTCAAATTATGCTTAGGTGTGGAGTTTAAACTGGGACAGCCAACAAAGCCCCTACAGGCAAATTCAACCTGAAAAATGAACTTTTGTGGATCAGTGTCTCTTTATTATTTTAGGAACATTACGTACTTGTGCATTTTTTTTGTTGAGGTGCACATGGCATAGAGGTACTAACTGGCCTTAATACTCAGTTTCTCAGCCTGCCACTCCTATTGTGGATCGTCTCCTTATTCCTTGACTTCTTGCTTTTTAGCTATATTTCATTTCAGCAGTGGTTTTGCTGTTTTACTTTTGTCCTCTGTAGGATTATGGTGGGGTTTTTCCACTGGCTGCTGCTTCTGTCCGTCTCTTTAAGGGCATGGTCAGTTCCCATTGACCGTAACCCACAGGAAGACCCGCCTCCACAAGAGGAGAAAGGGGAGGACAATGTGGTACGCTTTTTCATCTTTTGTTTGATTTTTTTTTTTTGCATTCTCAGCAGAGAAAGTGATATAAGGAATCTCTGAATGTTGTAGAGCCGAACACACAGGTTCTCCTGATATGGGATGTTGAAATATCTTTTGGTGGTGTGTGTGTGTTTAGGATACAGGGCTGTACTATGACCGCTACCTGAGGGAGGTGATAGAGGTCCTGGAGACGGACCCTCACTTCAGAGAGAAACTGCAGACAGCCAACACAGACGACATTAAAGTAATTCACAAATCACACACAGTGTTTCTCCTTTTAGTCCACACTCATGTCTTTACACACTTATTGGGCGAGGAGTAAGGCAAACGATAGGAATATCTTCTCCTGCAAGTTTGGGAACCACTGCTCTAACGAGTGATGGATTTTTATGTGTCAGAGTGGCCGTCTTAGTAAGGAGCTGGATCTGGTTGGTCATCATGTGAGAACTCGACTGGACGAGCTGAAGAGACAGGAAGTGTCCCGTCTCAGAATGTTGCTCAAAGCCAAACTGGACAGCACCAACACTCAGAGTAAGATGTGGATTTAAACATTGTAAGACCGTTATTAGGGCCTCATTGTTGTCCTCTCATTCTTGCAACAAGTTTTAGTGGCTTCGTGAGGACAGTCTTGTTATTCTGAGTGCTAACAACTCTACTGTCTCCCTCTCCTTCGTCTGTGTAGGTGTTCAGATGGACCACGTGGCCTTGCTGAAGCAGTTTGAACATCTGGACCCTCACAATCAGAACACGTTCGAGGCCAAAGACTTGGAGCTGCTCATCTCTACGGTAACAGTGCAGTAGCACACCAGGGTTTTCTGATGGAGTCACTCTTAATCTCAGAGCGTTTAGTAATTGAATAACTTGCACTCAGACCAGTTGAGTTTCTTTGCCAGATTGAAACAATACACTGATGTCTGTCATTTGCTGTCTATCTAGAATTATTGGTCATTTTTAGCTGCACTGAGAATTGTTACACACCTAATGAAGTGTGTTTGTGTGTGTGTTTGTGTTTGTAAGGCCACGAAAGACCTGGAGAATTACGATGCCGAGCGCCACGAGGAGTTCAAGCGTTACGAGATGCTGAAGGAGCACGAGAGGAGAGAGTACCTCAAGAACCTGGACCAGGAGAAGAGGGAGCATGAGGAGAAGAGGATGGAGGAGATGATGGAAAAGCACAGGCAGCATCCCAAAGTCAACGCGCCGGTGAGGGAGGGAAAGAGAGGATATTAGTCTTCAGATTTTCCTTCTGGATGATGCAGTTTGTTTTATTGCCAACTTTCTCCATCTCGCTCTCTAGGGTAGTGTTGCCCAGCTGAGGGAGGTGTGGGAAGAGACCGATGGTTTAGATCCACAGGAGTTCAATCCCAAGACCTTTTTCAAGCTTCATGGTGAGATTAACAACCCAGTGATACATGGATTCAACCATGAAAAAGCTTATAGCATTAATCCAAAATGAAAACATTGATTAGACATTGTACATATTGTAATATCACTTCATACTGAACAGAAAGTCTGTTTTTTGTTAAGACAGAAGATTATTTTACATTTAAATGTCTGGTTGAGCTCAGCAATAAAATTGTCAGATTTCTGATTTGGCATATGATGTCTCATATCGATGGCTGGCTCCTGAATTGAATCGAATCATTATCGTATCGCAGCAGACTTTGATATCTGTAGACATCTAATCTATATACTATCGTGCCGTGATGAAACTTGTGACCTTAGTCTTTCTCTCCACTTTCAGATACAAATGGAGATGGTGTGCTGGACGAGCAGGAGCTGGAGGCTCTCTTTACAAAGGAGGTAAAGTTTAGACAGGACGGAGAAGCTGCTCTCTATCTCAGGCGGCCTCTAGTGGCCATAGGGAAAAGGACACGGTCAGATCTTTTTGACAGATGTGTTATGATTCTCTTCCAACTCATATTGTTCTTTTGTGATGATTTGTGCCTGACTGGATGACACCAAAATCTGACCGGCCAGTAAATGTGGTCTGTAAAAATGGTATTTTATTTGACCATCCCAAACATAGTGAATGCGTTGCCCAGAATTTGAGCATCTTTTGCAAGATCCCAGGTAAAGAAAATACTTGGGTTCCAATTTGAAATTTGGTGAACAAGTAAACTAAAATAATCAGGTGGAGTTTCAGCTTAGCACATTTCGGAAGTTAAGTCCTCGCTGACGTTTGCTGATTTTAGAGAGAATTATCCATGCTTTTATCTCCTCCCACGTAGATTACTGCAACTCATTATATCTTGGAATTAGTCAGTCATCTTAATCCCGTCCCGTGCTAAATTCTGAGTGGCGCAAATAAGAGGGCACACGTCGCCCCTATTTTAGCATCTCTTCACCGGCCCCCAGTTCATTTCAGGATACACTTTAAGGTTTGATTATTTGTTTTTAAACTCTTCATGGCCTAGCTGCTCCTTTTTACATTTACTGAAGACTTCCATTTTCACTTTCAGTTCCGTCTTCACTCTCCGCTCTCGCTGTGTCCTGCAATCTGTGTGTTCCAGATGGTTTTAGAGCCGCAGGATTAAGGAGCGTCACAAAATCACAGAATTGTCTTTAAACTAATAGTTTTTTAGATGCTATTTTAATAATAAATAATTTAGCATGTACATATGGTTGTGTAATTATTACATTGTTTTAGTTAGGAAAGCAGTATTTAAATCAAGTATTTCCTTAAGCATAATGTCAGTCATGTATTCAGACAGTTTTAAAAGTATCATTTTCTGTTTGAAAAGGACAGACTGTATCAGATTTGTATCAGTGTCGGTGTTTTAAGTTCTGGTCTCCTCTCTCTTGTGTCAGTTGGAGAAGGTGTACGACCCGAAAAACGAAGAGGACGACATGATGGAGATGGAGGAGGAGAGACTCAGGATGAGAGAACACGTGATGAAAAATGTAAGACATTTTTTACATACATGCGTACGGTGTCCATTTGGGGAGGGGCAGATAAGGAGGTCTAGATATCCTTGGTGAGGCTGCCGCCCCCCACCACCCAGACCCGGTGGTGAGCGCGAAAAAATGAATAAACGCGCACTCACCTGCTTTATATTTGTCTGCAAACGCACTTTCTCTGCACTCCGTACGTACTACTGACTAACTTGGTTTGTCTTTTTGTCAAATGGCAGGTGGACCTCAACCGAGACCGACTGGTCAGTCTTGAGGAGTTTCTGAAATCTACAGAGAAGAAAGACTTCAACAGCCCCAAGGAGTGGGAGGTAGGAGGTCGGCTGCCTAAAAATTTAACTCCCAGAGCTGCAAGCATGTGTAGTAATCGCATGAAATCTGGAGAGTGGTGAAACATGGGCATGATGACATCGTGTTGCCGACATTACACCAGTTCTATCCAACAGAAGCCAAGTGTGTTTAAAAAAAAAATCCTTCTTGTTGCACTAGACGCTAGATGCCAAAAAGCCGGTGTACACAGAGGAGGAGCTGCAGCGCTTTGAGGCGGAGCTGCGGGACAAAGAGGCGGAACTTAGCAGGAGAGCAGAGACCCTGAGGCAGGAACAAGAAATTCTGAAAGAGAGAGGCAAAGCCCTCGAGGCACAGAAGAGGGAATACCAACAGGTGAGAGGCGTTGGCTCTGCTGGCCCAAAAAATCCTGCAGTGGCAAATAATACAATAATGGCAAAGATGCAGTGAAGTCTGAGTAGACGACAAAACAAATTTTTCTAGCGGTAAACCATGATGTGTCTTTTTGACTATATCGTGAACATCGAGTACAATTAATGTTAATCAGACAGCATGTAATTCACTTTCGAGTTTCGCTGCCCATGCAGAACTTGCTCCTAGCGCTTGCGTGTATTGTAGCGAAGGGAAGCGAGCATGCATAGAGAAGTGAATGCAGTTCTCTCCCAGAAAGAGAGAATATATCGTGTATCGCAATATAGATTAAATTTAAATATAAGATTGTGCGATATTATTTTTAGGCCATATCGCCCAGCCCTACCTTCAACACTGAAGACTGACGATGCTGAAAGTTTTGCGTTCTGATACATCAACTGCAAGCTTTCTTTTCATGTTTAGAAAATGCTTTTTGTGTTAAGAACTTTAATTAAGTTGCCAGAATTAATCACACTAAAAGGCAGTTAGATTTTGTCTCAGAGTACTGGTCATTGTATATTTTGACATCTTCATTTTAACAGCAAATAATATTTCAGTTATCAGTCTCCGTGAACATGACTCTGTTTAAAATCTAGTTTGGGACATGGCCAGCTGTAGAGTCCCATTTCAAATGACCCACTGATACAAATCAATGCAGAATTGTATTACTACACTGTACAAATCACTATTTACTAGATTTTAGTGTATCATAATGTTATACTGAAAACAATCAGCATTTAGATTGGAAAACTTGTCAACAGTGAAGATTGAATATTAAGTTTGCTTTTGCTGTCAGACAGATTTTATAAAGTTTACACTGTTTATAAAATACAGTACATTTTTGAGGGTAAGCAATGGCACATTTGTTGGATTACCATGTGTTAATATTTTAATTCAAAAGATTGAATGTGACACTATGTTAATTCATAATGTAAAATGAATATCTATATACATCATATCATGCTGAATCCTACTGAATCAAACTGAACCGAATCATTCTATAATATAGTGTAAAGTCCCTGAATCGTTTTGTATTGAATCCAACCGAATGAAACCAAACCAAATCATACCATTTTGTTATCCCCAATTCATATTGTATTGAATTCTACCAAATCAACCGAATCATTTAAAAATGAATCATCCGTATATCTCATCCGTATATCTCATCCGTATATCTCATCCTACTGAATCAAACAACCAAATCACTCCATATTAAAATGCGTTGACTCTGATTCATATCGTATTGAATTCTACCAAATCGGACTGAACTGCTTCAAATGTATCGTCGCTGAATCACGTCCTGCTGAATCGCGTCCTGCTGAATCGCGTCCTGCTGAATCCTACCAAATCAAACGAACAAAATCCTTCCATACTAAAATGTATACTCCCTGAATCGTATCGTACTTCATATATCTAGATACATATCAGATCATCTTGTATAGAAGACATTCACGCTCCTACTCTACACCTCAAACCTCAGCGTTGTTTTCTGTGCTCCCTGACCAGGCGGTGTTGGAAATGTTTGAGAGACAGAAGGTGCAGCAGGCGGCGCAAGGGCAGCCTCCCACGGGTCCTAACGGCGAACTCGGTGACCAGTTTCAGCAGGATGTGGTGGCCCAGGATGGCAATGAAGGTGAGATGCAAAACACTCTCTCACCTTAAACATTCTTCTGCAGGCTTCTAGGAGTCAGTGTTGCATTTTATGTAATCTGTCAAACACACCGGTTTTATCTTGAAAAATGGTATTTGTTGCTAAATGCATTTTGTTCAAGGCGATTTAAATAAGCATTCAGGCACTTGTCTAATTTTTGTAAAATGTGTTGGGAAACTTAGTGTGTATTTATGTGTGTTTTGTTTTTAGTTGGCAAGGTACCAGTTGATCAGAATGGAGAAGCCCAGAACAACCTGCCTGCTGAGCCACCCCAGAATCATCCTCAGCAGACACTTTAATATGCACACACAATGTTCTAAATGTTGTGTTTATTACAGGTGGCCTAATAAGTTCACACACACAAACAAATCTCCTGATTTTATGGCCATCACCAAATCTAAACTCAGACTCAACAGGAGCATTATTCTTCCGTGTCTTATATACACACACACTTTGCAGCCTCTCTTACACCCTTTACCCTTGCAGGCTGTGGTGAAATGCTGTTTAGCTGTGGTTTGGAGTGTAGTTTAGCGCTGTGCTGGGATCGGCTTTTGCGTTGCTTCCTGATGCCTCGTGTAAACGCTCAGCAGTTTAGTGTTTGCAACTTTTTGGATTGTGAACGTCTGCTCCTCCGTCTCCTCAGATTTACCTCACAGAGAGTTTTAAATGCTGCACACTTTCTCTTCTTTTAACTCTTAATGTCATACTGCTGTCGACAAACTGAGGGACACACAGAACTGACACAAACACACACACACCGGTGGGAATGTATGACTGCGCACTGCTGTGGACGGATTGTTGTCCGCATCATAATAAAGACGTGTGAGACGGTGCTGCTGTGTGGTTTCAATGCCCCAGATGGCTGTGTGAGAGCAGATTCTTTTACGCTCGTTGGGTTTGGGCTTCGGGAACTTTAACCCCAGGTGGAAATTGATTAGATGTCTGGAATGCTGTTGGCTTTTGACACTTTCCCCTCCCTTCATTCTGTTTTGACCGTTTGCATTTTCACTGTGTTTGGGTGCCTTTTGTTGAAAGAGTAAAATTCTGGACCTCACTTTTTTTTTCCTCCACTGTCACGTTGCTTTATTTCTCTGTCCGTCCTTATCACGTACATGTGGGGTCAGGTTTATACATGCACAAACTATTCAAATTATACACTTTTTAGGATAAACCATTTGCATTTGCTTACCAAGGTTAGGATTTAATTTGAGTTTGATTCGGGCTAAGGACTAGATTTGTTTAATTTGAGATGGGCTAAGAGTTAGGGTTAGACCTTAATTACGTACTTATCATTTAATTTCAGTTTCGTATTATTCAGTAAAGATGTTACTAAGGATTAGAACATACAGTTCCTACTGTGGAATGTAATAAAATTCTGCGCCATGTCCAATTTAGACCTAATCCTAATTGTAGTCTAAACCTAAGCAATCTTTTTTTACTTGTTAATTTGGTTTTTGCATCAGTGCTCATTTTGTAATAAACTGAAACGTAGATAATAAAAAGAAAAAGTGCATGAAAACAAAAAGTCAAAACACCAAAACAAGCAGCAATAGCAGGAGAAGGGTTAAATTTGGTCTAGAGTTAGTTTTAGGAAGCGGTTAAGATGAGATTAGTGTTGAATTTAGGATCAGAGACTAGCTGTGGATGGGGTATACACATATAACAATAAATATACAGAATATAGTTTAAAATTAATGGACTGACTGCATATTAACACGCGTGTGTGAGAGTGTGTGTGTGTGTGTGTGTGTGTGAGAGTGTGTGTGTGTGAGAGTGTGAGTGTGTGTGTGTGTGAGAGTGTGCGTGCGTGTGTGTGTGAGAGTGTGCGTGTGTGTGTGTGTGTGTGTTGTGTGTGTGAGAGTGTGAGTGTGTGTGAGAGTGTGCGTGCGTGTGTGTGTGAGAGAGTGTGCGTGCGTGTGTGTGTGAGAGTGTGTGAGAGTGTGCGTGTGTGTGTTGTGTGTGTGAGAGTGTGTGTGTGTTGTGTGAAGGTTATTATTATTGTGTTGTGTGTGTGGGGTGTGGTGTGTGTGTGTGTGTGAGTGTGTGTGTGTTGTGTGAGAGTGTGTGTGTTGTGTGAGAGTGTGTGAGAGAGTGTGTGTGAGAGAGTGTGTGTGAGAGTGTGTGTGTGTGGTGTGTGAGAGTGTGTGTGTGGTGTGTGAGAGTGTGTGTGTTGTGTGTGAGAGTGGAGTGTGTTTGTGTGTGTGTGTTGTGTGTGAGAGGTTGTGTGTGTGTGTGGGGTTGTGTGTGTGTGTGTGTGTGTGTGTGTGTGTGTGTGTGTGTGGTGTGTGTGGGGGTGTGTGTGTGTGTGAGGTGTGTGAGTGTGTGGTGTGTGGGGGTATGTGTGTGGGTGTGTGTGTGTGTGAGAGTGTGTGAGTGTGTGTGTGTGTGTGTGTGGGGAGTGTGTGTGAGAGTGTGTGAGAGTGTGTGAGAGTGTGTTCTGCTCTATACCCTTATGCGCCATTCCAGTTTCAAATTCCCTCCCGTATTTGTACCCCTCCTTTTAACCCCGCAGACCCTGCAGCCCCGCCCCTCTCATGGCACCTGTCAATCATCAAGCCCACCCTCTCATAGCACCTGTCTGTCAATCATCAAGCCCGCCCCTCTCGTGCTGTGTCTGAGTCCCTTGCTTTGCTCAAAATAAGCTAACACAGGGATCATCCAGGCTGGTATGTTGAATCCCATGCTGGGTATTTTGCTTCTCCCAATGGCCTTAATTGGATTAGACAGACAACTGTTTGTCATAATAATATGTAATATGAAATTATTATTATTATTATATGAAATAATGATATGTAATATATGTATAATATGTAATATGTAGTGTGTGTGTGTGTAATATGTGTGTGTATATAATATTAATAATAAAACAATTAAAACTGAAATAAAAAATAAGACAAATATTTACAAGTCATGACTAAAAACTAAAACATTATTATAACAATAATAACAAAACTTTTTAAAAAGCTTTTATTTTAAAAGGCACCGTAAAAAGATTTTGAAACCGGATCATGACTCCAGCTTCTCCTAATCGCTGCCACAGTAGTGTTATATAATTAAGGTGCATAATACTAAAAAATAAATATATATTTTTTAAAGAAGTAAAAATAAAGATAGAATACATTTTTAAAACCCTAATAATATTAAAAGCCAGAGTAAAAAGGTAAGTTTTTTTTTAAACGTCAATGTGACTCAACTTATCATTCGCTGCTGGTGAGTCATCATCTACCAATCAAGAGACTCCGACTCTGGGCAGCATTGAGAGTGTGTGAGGATGAGGATGAGGATGAGGATGATGATGATGATGATGATGAGGCTGAGGAGGAGTCGGGCTCATGTTAAGCTCTCGGTTCTGCAGCGTGTGAAAGAGAGGACAGGAAGAGCTACAAAGGGCCCATAATGATGACTCAGTGTCTGTGGGAAGACTGTCTTTTTGGGACGACGAGAACGAGGTTGTCACGGCTGAGTGGGCTAACTGTTAGTGAATCATCCTGGCTTTGTGCTGCATAATTCTGCTGGGTATTAAGCTGAAGCCGAATACCGCCTTACTACAGCCGAGATAATGGAGAGCGTTCCCAAACCGTGATGGCTCGTTCTGTTCTCCGCCTTTTAATAAGCCAGTTTGAGCCTATCAATCTGCCGTTGTCCTCAACGACACACACTACACACACACACACACACACACACACACACACACACACACACACACACACACACCTTGTACTTATATAGTAGAAAGAGCTCCTGACTTCTATATTACTGTATCTAAAATAATACTACACCTATTTCATATAACCCTAACCATAACCTCAGTAACCAAAAGCTAATCTTTCTACACTTTTAGTTTTGCAAATAAACTCGTATTTCTTTGGTAAAAGCAGTTTAAAGAAGTGAGGACCACTAGAAAGTCCTCACTTCCCAAAAATAATCCTCCCACTCTGTAGTTAAAAACTCATTTTTGGTTCTCACTAAGTAGCAAGTACAAGAACACACACAAACACACACACAAGTCTTTGACACAGCAGCGTTCCTTAACCATTTACATTTACATTTTTAAGCCAAATAGCGTGACAGACAGACATGTAAAGACAATCAGAGCTAAATTTAAAAGCATGGATAAGGCTACACTGGGTGAATAGACTCTTCATACTATATTTCCTGTAAAGTAGGGAGGATGAAACAAATGAAATGTCACTCCCATATTTTATAAAGGTCATATTGATGCTATAACCATAGAGTCAAGCTGGTACATCCTATTTCAGGTAATAAATCATTTCAATTATTTTCAAACACAATGTGATCTGCCGCACGCATTATGATTACTGTCTTTGTGAGTTTCTTTCACTGTACACCTATATTTAAACTTGACACACACCTCACCCCTTGTAACTCCAGGAACTAACTGATCCGGTTCACTCCATTTATTAAATTACCAGAATTTGGTGATATAGTTTCTCTTTTCAAAGACGAGTCAAAAGTCAGAGTAAACTTTATTGTCATCTCTCTATACACATGTACACAGAGAGAGGAGACAACGTGGCTACAGTTTCTACAGTATGAACCAATAAGGCACATAAAGTAATAAAAAATATAAACACAAATAAAATTCACATAGAGCAAGCAATATGTATATATATAGACTATATAAAAACTTTCAACTTTAAACTAGAGGTAGAGAAAGAGACACATGCAGAATTCAACTACAATTTTGGTCTTGGGATTTCTTTTTGCATTGGATGTGCATATGGTCTTTGGTAGTTAAATATCTTGAGAGTTCCTAAACAGAGTGGCACAATAATGTCCAATAAGACGTGTAAATATCATAACACGGTCAAGTGGGGAGAGAGGAAAAAACAATCAGTAGTATGTGTAAATAATGGTATGTGCAGAATTACAATCACTAGTGCAAATAGTGTTCTAATAATATACGCAAATATTGTGGTGGCAGTCATGATCCCTTTACTTTTATGGAATGTAGCAGATGCTCTTATCCAGAGTGACTTTCATTTCCTTAATTTCAAGACAGTTTCCATGGAGGAACTTGAAGTTAGTGGTCTTGTTTAGGGATCCAGTGACAGTAGAACTGAAGGTAGGATTTGAATCCACAATTGCTTCGTCCAGAAGCTAGTAACCACTAGATAACTGAGGACTGAGGCATTCTTGTGCGGGGAAAGAACACACACAGTTCATTTATAACATTTATTAGACCATTATTACACCCTTTCATCACTTCCCACATTTCCTAATTCCAGCTTCTTCCAAATTTTAAACAAACCTTAACATTCTAGATGTCAAAATTTCTTAGCTTTCTTTAGCTTAGATGTCAAAGCTTATCTTAAATGGATGGTTAAAGGAACTTTGCACACGCCATGAAACAACCACAAATACCTATGTACAGTATAAAAGATAAAACATTCTCAGTCCTAAATTAAAATATATTACAAATTCTAAGATATCTACAAACCACAGCACATAACTTTCCGCCATTTAAATCACTCCTAAAACAAAATAAGAAAGAGGTGAGTTTTCAATTTTAGATTTAAATATTGAGAGAGACTGAGGATTCCTCTAATGTGAGAGTTTAGCAAACTTTTTACAGTCTTGGAACTGCTTGATTGCCTTTTGTCTTGATTTGATTCAATGAACCATCAGGAAAGTGGTTGGGTGACCTCAAGGACCAGAATAGATAAAAGCGTCCAGCAAGAAATAGCTCTATTTAAGTCTAGTAAAGTGACTCCTGATCTGACCTGTATTGTTCCTTTAAACAACAGGCTTGAATGACTCTGTTGCCCAAGCCGAGCTTGTCAAGTGTTTTATGTAAGAGGTTTGAGGCACTGGCTCTGATTGACAGCAGTTTTGCCTGTCTCCTCGAGGGACACAAGCTTAGAACCCACAGTAGACTCTGCCTTTTTAATAAGTTTGTTCAGTCTGTTGATGTCCTTTGCTTCTAAAAACCATAATCTCGACTTTAAACTGAATCTAAATGGCACGGGCGCCTGGGGAGTGATGCTAAAATTGGTGTGATGGAGTCTCGGTTTTCTAGTCAGTTGGAAGACAGTCAAATAAACTGAATCCTTATTATTGAACCGCACTGAAACCTCTTACAGCACTATCTGGGCCACATTGCAGCACCGGTTATGAACAGAGGAGGGAGCTCTGACCGTGCCAAAACCTCAGGGCGTAATTATAACAGCATGCAGAATCCCAATCTCATATATAATCACGTACTATTGATTTCGTCCCGCTTCCATTTTATGCTAGACGGCAGTGTTCGTAGGCTTGGACTAGAAGGTTTTGAAAGATCAGGCTTCCACAGCGCACACACGGCGCACAAGCTAAATATACTAATGCGGTGTAGAGAGATCTGACTCACAAAGAAGACAATGTGGTGATTTTAGGTCATCATATCATCGTCTAGTCTGAGTGATGCAGACCATCTGAATCTCTCTTTCCGCTTCTAGCTCACCATCCTACAATCAATACTTTATTCCAGACTAAACAGAAAGATGATGCTGCAAAAGATTAGCCCATGATGCTGAGTGGAACCAATAAATAAGATTAATGATTTGATCAGAATGATGCTCTCTTAAGAACACTGAGAATGCAACTGTGTGTGTGTTGAGTGTGTAACGAGGTCAGATCATATGAGGCTTAGGGATGCTCTATACCACGTCCAGACCATCGACGCCATACCAGCTCGTCAGTTTGCTTAGAAGGCAGAAGGTCCACAACGAAACTGACCATTAGTAGGTTGTGTTAATAAATAATTAACTCTATAATCTTTGAATATTGCCCTCTAGCTCTCAGTGCCAATGAAAGAGAAGCTGGCACCAAGCCTGGCCCACAGTTGGTGCTGAAGCAGGTCATAAAATGGCTCTAAACCTGAGTGTTAACACTCGGCGCCATAAGAGCTGTCAAGAAGAAGTTTGTATTTTAGCATTTGGATATTAGAAGTGGGGGTTTTAGCTGATTTCTCCCTGTTGTGTTGTTGTAATAGATCTTTCCAAACTGCTGTCATATTTGAAATCTTCCAGAAATATTCATGTCATAAAATTAGAATTATTAATGCTGTTGGGGAATAAAGCATGAAAGAGGAAAATATGGGCGCATAGAGCAGGTTTCCATTTTTCCCCGTTCAATCGCTTGCAATGCGCAGCAGCCACTTTCTCCTCATATGTCATCCCATCAGCTTGTTGGAGCTAAACTAGACCTTTCTCATTTCCTCTGGGGTGCACAGAGCCTAAACATTTCTAAATCAGACCGTGGCTTACACTGAGCAATACTAAGTCAAAGTGTTTCTCACATCGAAGAGTTCTAAGTTTGTCTGTTGCTCAAAACAAGCTGATCTGTGGTTTATCATCTATATTCCTTGATTCAATTTATGATCAGGAATAAGGAAATTGAATCTGTATTGAGTTTCCATTCTTAAAGGATAAGAAAATATGGCTCAGAGTCTAAAGCCTCAAAGGTTGAAAAATAAGCAAAAAGCTTCCCACCCCAAAATACACACTATGAATAATTTTTTCCATTTCTCTGATATCAATTCTCAGATCCCTGTCCCAATAACGAAATCCTGAGTATATTGGGATTTAAATCAGTCGGAATAGAGCTGTTATTTTGGCTACATTTCAATTTGTTCTTCAATGTTGAGGCAAAAATGTCTGTGTGGGTTAATGGCTTTCATCAAAAGTGACTTACCTTTCCTAATTACCTGGTCCAACTTGGGCTCGAGGGTCTCAGGCAAGAGGCCCAAATGTGTTTTAGGCTCTTGGAAATTCAAACTTCCTGTCACTGCAGTTTGTACAGTTTTATTATTTACCATAAAAACTGTGTAATGTCTTCACCTTTGAGTCACAACAATGCATCAGAATCTCCTGCCTTCTGTTTGTCTTAATTTAGCACGAACTTTGAACTTAGTGCGGCAAAGATGGAACCAGCTGGAACACCTTTATCATGTATTAATGTTTCTGATTTCATATAGATATCAGGCTGGATTCTCATCCCTCTGATATCCAGCATTTTTGTCTGTATTGTTTCTATCAGAACGATGCATCTGTGTGTTTTTGTCGGGTATCAGATCGGTGAATCCTTGCCACGTCTAAAACTAATATTTTATAGAGTCGTTATCTTGGTAGATCTCACATAATACAAAACCCTGTAAGTAAATACATAAACTTCACTGGCCACACAGTATGACCTCGTCTCTGACCTCGTCTCTGACCTCATTAGGACTCAAAAAGGTCTAAATTTTTAATTCTCTTAAGGGCTTCCCCGTCTCCAGAGCTCACTGAATGCTGGAAGCCTCACTTCTTGTGGCTTCGAGCACAGCGAGATAAGCTACTCCATCCATGCTGCCTCTGTTGCCATGGTAACTGACTGCTCGGGTAGAGATGCTGGTAAAAGGCAAAATCATCACATGCAGATGGAGGCCAGGCTTTAGCTGCTGGCTTAATATAGAAAAAATGGGTATAGGCTGACAAACTCAACATTCAACACACTCACATATGTATTACAGCTGACGCACTTGTAGTGCATTCGTTTGTATTGCTTTTAGAACAAAACCCATCGAGTGAATGAATGCATTTTGCAGAGACACCTCTAAACAAGACCGCAAGCAACTTATGGTTGATTCACTATTTACTATTCCTTTGCATATGCAAACTCAATATTCACCAAAACAATGCATGTGAACAAAATTAACTTAGTTGACTTAGTACTTCGAACTGATGCTGTTTGTAAACTAGGTGCAAGATCAATAACAACTAAGTGATGTGGTACATATATATATGTATATATATATATATATGCATATATATATGTATGCGTGTATTACATATGCATTTATGTATGTATATAAATATGATATATGTTTATTGTTGATGTTGATGATGTGTGTGTTGATATATATGTATATGTATATATACTACATATATATATATATATATATATATATATATATATATATATATATATATATATATATATATATATATATATATATATATGTATATATATATATATATATATATATATATATATATATATATATACACTTTTAGGATTAATTAAAGGAGATTTTAAAGTTTTGTAATTTTGGGTTTTAGACACTGTATTATTTTGGGAGCAGATCTTCGCTATAATATGTATAATAATAATAATAATAAAATAATAATAATAATAATAATAATAATAATAATAATAATAATAATAATAACATAGAGCCCGTGCGCGCCAGTGTCCTCGCGGCCCCGCTCCACTTACCCGTGTGCACGTGCGCCACTGTAACTTTAAGTGCTCTTCTTGTGCATTAGAGATGAGCATCATCCTCCAAAAACACATTACGTCATCTCTACCGGGACCTGGCTCGCGATCCGCCTCTTAAAGAGCAGCGTTAGCCGGAGACGGCACGCGGGTAATTCGGTTTCTCTACGTCACGCGCAGATTCCCGTTACCGTGATGGGGGAGGCAGAGATTTAAGAGGAGCCTACTAACGGTGATCACCGAGAAACGATTAAAGTTAATTATCCTCGGTTTTATAACTGCAGCATCGTTTAGAAAACTGTGAGAAAATAAAAAGAACGAATGTAAAGAATGTTAGAAACAGAATTTTATTGATCATTTTAATTCAGAAAAATTGGGTCTAATATGTGTATATAAAGGGTTATTTTAAGGCGTAAGATTAGGACTACTGTAGCTGTCAACAATAATAATAATAATAATAATAATAATTAATAATAAGAAGAAGAAGAAGAAGAAGAAGAAGAAGAAGAAGTATGTTATAGGATGTGTGTGTATGTTAAAAGTATGTTATAGGACCACCTACCTGTAACTATTACAAATATTTCATTTCTTAATAATAATTATACCAATACCTACTTTTTACTAAGTCAAAATATTTGTAATTATAATCTATTATAATATAATATCTGTAACTTTAACTGTACTTGAGTACAAATTAAAGCATGTAATTTACTTCACTACTTTTAAAATGACACTAATATTCAAAAGTTTGTCCGGCATTTCTGTAGCATGTCTTCATATGTTATTGTTAGTCATCATTTTGATGAGACCACTTTTAAAACAAACTAAATGAATTAATACTAGACTAGAAAATGGCGCGAAATATTTATTCAAGCAAAAACAACGGTTAAAAAGTAGCTAGTGCTCTTTTTTGAGTTTTTGAGAAGAGTAGTTTGGTACTTTTTATTTAATTAGTATAACAGTACTTATATTTCAGTATGTATGCAGTATATTCAGTACTTTTTAAATGTGAACGAGACAGAGAGAATATATGAGCGGCGCTGCAGTACCGGCTGCGGCCGTTAGAGGGGGCGGATGTGAGAATGGCAGATGCTTCAGTGGTCCAGGAGTGGCGCGCACTGGAGTCGTAACGCCTTCCAACCTTTAACAACATGTCACAAATCAGCACAAAATCCCCCGAAAACCCCAATAATGTTCAGACACGACACGTAACCATCACACTCGCCCCATCACGGTGATTGTGTGTGTGTGTGTGTTTTCAAATGCATCACAGCGAGGATGTTCCTTTAAGACCCAGCATCTTTGCATCCGCGAGAGGGAGGAAGGGAGGGAGAGAGAGAGAGAGTGTGTGTGTGTGTGTGTGAGAGAGAGAGAGAGAGAGACTGGGACTGTGTACGGTGAGGTGTAACGTCGCTCTCTCCGCGCCGCGCGCGCGTGTGTGTGTGTGTGCGTGTGTGTGAGTGAGAGAGATAGAGTGTATGAGGGTAAAAGGGGCTGATAAACGGGGCTTTACAAGGCACGGAGCTTTACTCCGCCGGAGGCTGCGGGGATGCAAACGGCTCGAACAGAATCACGGCGATGATGAGGGTGAGAAACGGGGGAAAAAATGCACCTTTCCATTTTTTTGCATGCATTCTTTTCCCCCCCATTTCCGCTGTGTGTGTGTGTGTGTGTGTGTGTGTGTGTGTGCGCGCGCGTGTTATCGCCCAGCTGTGAGGATGTGGATGGGGGAAGGTGGAAGATGGGAGAATGAGGTGGAAGAGGAAGATGAGGAGGAGGAGGAAGAGGGCGAAAAGATGTAATGTAATAAGAAGCTAAATGTTTAAAGGCACCTCTATCTCTAAGCTCCTCGTTTTTAAAAAAAAAAAATTAATGTGTGTTTTAAAACGAGCGTGTGTGTGTGTGTGTGTGTGTGTCCGTGCCGTGTCCGTTCCTGCGCGTCAACGCATACGTCAACGCATGCATACAGGCTTCATAACACTCCACTGAGCGTCATTCCCAATTCGGTATGAAAACACACACCGGCTCCTTACATTGTCACGGGATTTTTTTCCCACTCAGTCCCTTTTTTTCACGTTTGGGACAGTTTTTACAAAGAAAAACGGGGGACCATCCGGTTTATCGATCGCTGAAATGTGATATTTAGCGCTTCCTCTTCTCCTCCCTGTCTGACTCGGCCATGTCCGTCGACACAGGCTTTCTTTTCCTTTCTTTTTCCCCCTCATCCTTTATTAGCCTTATTATTATATCAGGAATACACGCTCACGGATCCTGCACGAATTACACAATTACGGTGGAGCGCGTCATTCCGTTACACCGACCTGCAGCACCGTGATGGGAGAATATTTATAATAAGGAATTGTCTCTCCTTATTGGGCGTGTGTTTTGGAAGGAAAAAAACGTGCAGTGATGAGGAGGACAGGTGTGTGCGCGCGTGTATTTGTGTATTTGTGTGTGGTGTCAAACGGAGAAAGCGACTACAAACGGATGTGGATGTGAAATGTTTGTGGTAGATGTAGATTTGCTGACATGAAGCTTCATCTGTGATGAGCCACATTCCTTCTCATCCTCCATTGTAGAAGCTCTCTGTGGCCTACACAGTTTAAGAGCAGCTGCTCTTCTACATAAGCTTTTATAGAACACACAGACACACACACACACCATCAGTGTACATCACAAGTTTCATCACGATATGATATTATGTTGATATAATCAGTGTCTGTCGATATCATCATGCGATTTCAGTTCAGTTCGATTCAGGAGTCGGCGATTGATATGAGACAATATCATACCATGATTTAACATAATCACTTCCATTCATATCAAAAAACAAAATGTAATCTGTCGTTTTTATTCCTGAGTTGCTTCCAACAATGGGCTGTGTTATTATGGTTAATAAAAGTTGTCGACCAATGTTTCCGGGCCTGCTTGGTGAGGAGTGTTGTGTTATGTATGATGTCTAAATGACGTTTACATTTTGAATCGATGTCATGGGATTGTTGCTTATTGAATGGATGTGTTGATGTAGATCAACGTATCGTTGAACTCGTAATACACAAACGCATACATATCCTACCTACGAAAATAACCTCTTGAATTTTATTCATTGGCATCATTTTTGGTCTGATGGTTATGAGAAGCGTAAACTATACTTTGCTCAAATTTTTTGATATCTCTGTTTCATATGTCATATTTAGTTCTGACTCAAATGAAAATGTAACTACAGTAATACCAGATGATGTTACAGTTGTAATGCAGATTAATGTTTATTATTTTTATGCAATAACGGCAACAATCTTATAGACTTCCTGTAGCCATCTTCGTGGGAAATACTACAGTTACACTCTTTCCATAATTTTGGCACATAGTGAGATCTAATTCCATTATTTCTGATTGTGTGCGACTGCTGCTTTTTGGGTAATGTGCGGAAAGCTTTTGTAATGGCCACTATTAGCCTGCCATGCTATACTAATCAGACTTTACCTGACTCATACAAGCCTTCATTCCTTTCCTTTTGTCTCATCCTGAGATTTTATCCCTAAGCATCCGAGAGAGCAATGTATTGACTGAATCCTCTAGGCCTTGTGTTGTTTAGTCATGAATAAACATGTCCAGGCTAGTCATGCAGCAAATGTATTTACACCATAAAGAGTCACGAAACCCCTCTCTAGCTTTGAGTAAATCTGGTCCCTCAGTTCAACTTTTGCTGCTGCTTTAAACTGGGTGTGGAGTGCAGCGATTAGAAGAGGAACGAACAGGGACAGAGAGAGATGAAGGAAGTGTTCCAAAATGGAATCTCAGAGTTGGACAGTTAATCGAGAATTAATCAGAAGGGACAATCAGAAACTCTGATCGACATAAACTTGCTCATGTTGGTTATTTCAGTTACTACTTTTCACACTGGGTGTTCATGTAATGTCCCTTTAAGAACATACTACATCATGTGACTCTGCCATGTCCAAACTCAAAGACAAGACATGGACTCTTCAGTCCCTCCAGGATCTCGCAGGCCTTTTTTGAGAATATTGCTGCATAAAATGCCTGATTTTGTGGTGGCTTTTCTAAAAAATTGAAAGGCGTTTTGTTGCAATAAAGTTGCGAGAGCAAGTCAAGGGGTTTCGTCCCCTTTTATAATGACTCTTCTAAACGTAATGAGGAAGTGAGTTCACTGACGTATGGCTCAACGTTTTGTGGAAAACGGCAATGATTGGTCAAAAATTGCAGAAAAGTTGTGGTAATTGCATGATAGTAATGAATTCGCAGGGATTGGCTGATTTTGCGAAATCCTGGAGGGTCTGATTGTCACGACGGCATGACCCGAGGCGAGGTAAAGATGCAAGTCATTTTATTCACAGAACTTCAAACAAAACTGGCACGAGGGCCACAAACAAAACCGAACTCTTCTTCTGGAGACTGGAACTTGAAAACCGTGAACAGCACGCCGACATGGGGAGGGTGACGTGAGGGTGGACCGACAGGAGACACTGGGAAAACTGAGCTTATAAAGGGGAAGAGAAACAATGAACAGGATTAATGAGAAGAAGGAAAACCAATCAGAAAATAATCAGGATTAACCAGTGAAGGGAGAACCAATAGAAACGGGGCTGGCCTGAAACAAACAAGAACCAGGTGAAACAACTAACGAACATTGATCTACAAATAAGACACAATGGGAAGGCGGGGCGAGGACTTGACAGACAGGGAGCACACATGACACAACTCAAACACATCAAAAAAGCCAAACAATGGCGGCATATGCTGGCCGCTTAGCAACATCACTGGAGGCCTGTAATGGCCAAAGTCCAGGGGAGTTCATGACACTGAATATCCCAGCTTTAATGGTTGAGTATATTTATGATACAAACCTTACCAGTAAACTATGAAAGAAAAAAAATCAAAACAAAATATTTAATTTCATTAATCATAGTTCAAATAACCATGATATTGATATGATCGTGATATCGCCCAGCCCTTCTATCTCATATCCTGTCGTGTTTGTCTGATGTTGGTTTTTAATAGTGGCAGACTGAAAAAGCATCAAATCCCCATTTTGCCTTGAATGTAAAACTATTATTGTGTTCAGTCACAGAAAAGACGTTTGTGGTGCTGAACATCTCACAGATCAGCTGAGGGGAGGTCTTGGCCTGTTATTAATGTTGCCAGATGTTGGCTTATAAATAATAATGTTTCTTATCAAGCTTGTTTGCTAACTCATAATATGTTTTTCTCCCTCTTCTCCACAGCACTCTCATAGCTAACCATCTCCAGAGGGTTCGAAACCCCTGGTTTGTGCCCGCCCTCTCGCCCTGCTCTGCCCTGCCCACCCCCCTCCGCAGCCTCTCCCAGCCTCTCCTGCTGCTTTACATGGACACTGACAAATAAAAAGTCTCCAACTATCCGGTTCGCTCCCGACCACACCCTAACCGTGGAGCCTGATCAGAGATGATTTGAGCTAGAAGCTGGATATCGACGCGGCCAAAAATAAAGGAGTATGGACGATTTGATGAAGAACATAAACATGAACTTTGCGCTTTAGTAAAGCAATTTGGGTCGTGATTTAGACGGAAGAAGACAATTGGTCAGTGCCCGGTCCTGACCGTCTTTTGGAGGGGCACTGTGCGGACAAAATCTACACAGAGTTGGCACAGTTGTACTGACAGACCCACACATGCCCACTAACACCTCCACCATACATTGCTAAATATCTTTTTTGTGGGCTTTCTTACACCCACATACACACATACATTCGAACCTCCAAAAGCTTGACCGAAACCTTTCCAGCATTCGGACGACGGCCTCAAGATGATGTGCGAGGTGATGCCCACCATTTCGGAGGACGGGCGAGGAGGGGGAGGAGGAGGTCCGTCTTCGCCCGCCGGCGGAGGAGGAGGGGGTGGCATGGGGCCCGGCATGGGGGGTGGCAGTGGCGGTGGCGTGGGGGGCGGGTACGGAGGGCGCGAGCCACGCGGCGGCGGAGGAGACGAGGGTGGCAGCACCGGCAACCTGGAGTCGCTGATGGTGAACATGCTGACGGAGAGAGAGAGGCTGCTGGAGAGTCTGAGGGAAACTCAGGATAGTCTGGGAACTGCGCAGCTCCGACTGCGGGAACTGGGCCACGAGAAAGACTCGCTTCAGAGACAACTGTCCATCGCCCTGCCACAGGTACGCAGCGTGTGTGTGTGTGTGTGTGTGTAATGATTTCTTGGGGAAATTGAATGCACTCATATAGACATGAAATATATTATATTATATTGCAGTACAGGATGTTGATTTGAGCTATATATTAAAAATGTTTTATGCAATATATCCAAATAAGATTTATTTTTAACATACGTACAATATATATATTGATAATTGGTGCAATTATGATAATTGTTGATTATAAAAACCTAAAAACAAAATAATGATAATTGGAACGAAATATCCAATTAATCATGATATTGATTTGAGATCATATCGCCCAGTCCAATTTGTGGCTTTGTGAGGATTGTTTTTGTGTGTGAGGGAAAAAACTGTGCATAAGAAAGTACTAAAAGAGGTAAAATATTTGCTAGGAAGGGGGCACATTGAGGGCACATTTATGTGCATATTTTAATGAATCGTTTATAATAAGACTACCGTGATATATTTATTTCATAGCTTCCACCAAGCTCAAACTGTAGTGCGTAATTTTTGCTGCATCCTAAACACAGTCCTCACTGTGACTGAAGCTCCGTCTCCTGCTTTAGCGTCTTGCATTTCTTGCGACAAATTTGTGATGTTGCTTCAAATAATATAAATGTGTGGCACATCGAGTTGTTTTCCGAGGGCTGAAGCCAGAAGTGACGATACGCACGCCCCCGTTTCTCGGACACACAACCAAATATCTTGGATCAGCACAGAGGACCCCGAGTTCGGAATCCAAGATGGCTGCTCAGTGCAAAGTGGCGCGATTTTTTACATTTTTTAGCACTTTAGTGTTGTTTGTGTCTAACTTGGTCAGCTGTGAACACAATACAGTGTTGTTGTAGTCGATAGACATGTTGCTACATTCATGTTATATGTGAAATACCGTGTTGTGTGTCGTTTATCAAGTGGCGATGCTAATTTGGCTGGTGGATGTTGCTTAAAACTAGTGACTAGCCTAGTTAGCCGAACAAAGAGGTGCACAGGATCAGCAACTCGAGACGAAGTCACAAGCCTATCGTCCATTTCTCGCTGAAAAAAACATGGCTGCAATGTTAACAATTTGTTAACTCTCTCCTGTGGTAAATGGAACGCATCCAATTGGGTTTTCACTGTGTTTTTAGCGGATGTGACTGAATCTCGGATCCAACGGCAAATGGTAAATTTTATGTCTATGAACTGTGACGAAAATTCGGGGGAACAAAAACTCATTATTCAAGACTTCATTCAGGCTGCGTTACTCTCAGTGACCAGTGACCAAACCGGTGAAAGAGTCTGATAATAAATAATACTGGACCGAGAGAGAGTAAGAGAGGGACTGGAGAGACAGAAAAAGGAGGAAAGGAGTGTGACCCGGTTTCACCTCGTCGTGACCTGTCGTGGCCTGCATTAGGCTCGTCCGGATCTGGACCATGTTGGGGGGGGGGTTTGTGTGTGTGACCGGCGCCGCCGGTGTGACAGCCTGACCTTCGTTTCCCCAGACTGCACATGTGCTGCTCGTTCTAGGTCTATTTTGGTGTGCTTGATCTTATCGGAGAAGCGGGACATGTTCGGATTGCTCGGCTCTCTGCCGTCTTGCCTTGTCGCTTCTGTTCCGGTTTTGGTAAGAAACGTCCGGCCCCGTGACCCAGCTGCGACCAGGGTGTCGTCTATACCGGTTGCTGGTGATTTATGTTTATGTGTAAATTGTGTTTTTTTGTAGCACTGACCTCCAAAATGTGACAAGTCACCGTGTTGTACAGTTTTCCTTTGCTTCAGTTAAAAACCTTCCTTATGAATAAAAAGTGGATCTCAGCAGACCGTGCTCACGTCTTCGAGCGGGATCGTCGTCGCTAGTTACTAATTTAAACAGGGCCTGACTGTCTAAGGCGGCCCTCGTCGAAGCGCCACTTCCTGTCGGCGGTGCTTTCGATCCCGTCAAGACTTTACGCCAACTCGAATGGAATCTAATAAGCGACGGCGACACGCTTTATCTCGTAATAACGACACGAGAAAAGCTTTAACGCCTTCGGAGCCCTGACGGTTTGTGACTGAGGACGTGAGAGATCGGCGGCGACGCACAAACACCAAGACTAGCGTCGGGAGTGATATTAAAGGGGGGGAAAAAAGAAATAAAGAACAGATATCACAGGGAAGCTGACAGGATATTTAAGACCTATATCACCTCAAAGAGGAGACACAACACGCACCTCGCTCCTCCTGTTTGCCGGGAGATGTTTCAGAGATAGATGTGAAGAGAGAGAGAGAGAGAATGAGGGAAAGGACGGGAAAACAGAAGTAAAGAGGAGAAAGAAAGAGAACGTAGAGAAGAAATTGAGGCGGGAAATGTGAATGATTTGATTATGTAAATGAACGTTTAAAAAAATCTCTTTTATGGATGATTTTTCTCTCGTGGTTTATTATGTGATTGAGCTGATTTTTAATCCACACACTTTTTCTCCCTCAGTTTTTGTGCTAGAAACTTTGCTCCAACTCTAAAACGTGCAATATATTGCAGTGTGGGCTGCTACGCTCGTTTGCGAGTTCTGTCCATCTTTCATCCGTCTTCCCCTCATAGACTAACATGGAGCTCATATTTTCACGCTTTACTGTACGTCCGCCAAATTGGATGTGACTCAAGATACGCGCTTGACTCTGTCCGGACACAGGATTTTTTAAAACTAACTAAATTGCGTGCTTGCCTCACGAATGTGAGCTCGCACAGGGACTGTTCCGAGCCGCGTACTACCACACTTAATAGTATATAGCTGGGGTTGTAGCTTAACGGCTCTCTACGCACTAAGTAGTGCACACGGAGAGTCACACGCGTCCTATTTGACGTTACCACATGGGGCTCGACTCTGCCCTCCTCATTTATCGGCATCGGTGTCGACAGATACAAGCATGAAAATATTGGATAACACATCAGCCAGTGATTCCTTCATCGTGCGTCCCTAATTTAGAGCCTTAAGGAGAAGAGAGAGTACAATGCATGTGTTGAGTGTATTGTGTGTGTGTGTGTACCATGTTTGTATGCATTGTGGGGACCTTTTTGGGGCTTTTCGTCTTCTAAAATCACCTTTATGCCTTTATTATGGCTTTGTGGGGACATTTGAGAGGTCCCCATGAGGAAAAATTACTTTTTAAAAAATGTGCCTGTTTTATTTGAGAAACTAAAAGAGGTAAAAGATGTGCATTTGGTTACTGAGGTTAAGTTTAGGATTAGGATTAGGATTAGCTGTGGAATTATATACATCTAATCATTATGGGAGTCTATGGAATGTTTTAGTTTTACAGATAGTTTTACAAGTTTGTGTGTGTGTTTGTGTGTGTGTTTGTGTGTGTGTTTGTGTGTGTGTGTATGTGTGTGTGTGTGTTTGTGTCTGTGTGTATGTGTGTGTGTGAGAGAGTAATAGCTGGATAACCCCATCCTTAAGTCCACTTGTGAGTGTGTGAGAATGTAAGGAGGGTAAGCGCCGGTCTCACATGACTGTGGAATTGTGTGGATTTTTGGTGCCAAGTGTATTTCCAGCCCAGTTCACAGCGAGCGCCACTTCCACAAATGCCAACATACAACATGCCCACTGTTTAGCCATCTGTAACCCTCTGTACCACCTCAAGATCATCCTTCTCTTTCTCACCTCCTTTCTTCTCTCTTTCCCACACCTCCTTAATTTATTAATGGTTCTCTGATATAAATGAGATCGTGGGAATTCTGAAGGATCTCATTTCAGTCACGCTCCAGCTGGCTTTGTTTCCTTCACTGATCTTTGGTGGTGTTTTAACATAGAATTTGACAGTGAGTTTTACGTAAAACTTTGCTGGATAGAAACGTCTATGATTTTTTCTGTCTACATCTTTGCTTTATGGTTTGCTCTGTCACGAATGCGGCTAAGAAAGAGTTTTCTCTACAAGTAATATAATAATGACCTTCACCCTTTTAGTAGCTGTAATTTTCCCTCCTACTAAGCAGGTTCACACAATATTTGCTGGTCTTTTGCTGGAGCAAATCTTAGGGTTTTTATAACGTGAACTAGAATTTTCTAGAACTTTGGCTTATTTTGTTTGTGTGTTAAGGTAGTGAGGTGAAGGTGGTCTAGTGGTTAGGATACTCGCCTCTTGACCAAGAGGTTGTGGGTTCGGAGCCTACCTCCAGCACTACCATCATTGGATTACTGAGCAAGACCCTTAACCCCAAGTTGGTCTGTGAACTTAGGAAAAGGAGGTCACTCGGGATAAGGGTCTCTCATCCTCCAGTTCTGCTTTATTAGTTAATAGTTTGCTTTGGTAGTTACAGGTTTGCTTTAATAGTCATTAAAAATATTATTTTAAGTTAAGAAACATCAAACCATCATTAAATGGCAATTAAAACTTTCATCAGCTTTTAAAATGACTTTGATATGCTGCTAGAAATATTATTATTTTGCTCGTATATACTATTTTATATTCAATTCAGAGTTTGATTGTATAATTTGGATTACATAATTTACACATTTGTTTATATAAGAGCCGGTTTTAGAAAAAACTGTCTAGGTTTCTAGTAGTTTTAATGTTTTCTGCTGTTTTTGTCTCGCCGATTGATTCTGACTTCATCCCATAAATGTTGAAGAATCTCGGGACAGACATGTAGGAATGTCTGGTTTGACATTTATGGCATTTTTAGCTTGAAACGCACAGTGCCATCTCTAAAAACAACCGTTTTTAATGTCGTTATATTGTTAAACTGTCAAATTTTGCTATTTTACTTTAGTTAATTTATCATTGCAAGTAGCTTCTACTTTCTACTTTACTAAATTGACTTTTTCAAGCACGCCGTTTCCAGAGAGTTCTAGTAACACCCAGTAATGTAATATGGTGCATTCACACACGCACAAACACTCACACATGTGGTGGCTCATGTTGCGTCAGAGTGTGTGAGTGTGAGTCTTCTGTACACTGCATTCGAGAGAGAAACTCACTGGAGCGTCGGCAATCCGGACTACATGTACAGGGCCAGCGAAATAAACATTCACACATGAATATTCACACACACACACACACACACACGATCCAGTCCCATCTGTACCCCTGTGCCCATCAGCGTTTGACACCACACTGCTCTGTGTTAATCACTGAAGCAGCCTTTTTTGTCCTCTCATGGCTCCTCTGTGCTGATGGAAAAAATCATATTTGCATGCGGTTCATTTTTATTCACATATATAGTAGCATTTTAATTCACAGTGTAGCTTTAGCATGATCTCCTCATAGTGCGCTAATTTAGTTCAAATTGTTAATTACTGTTGCATTTTTAGTGCAGCCGTGGGAAGCGTTAGCCACATACTCACTTTAATCCCTCAAGACATCACAACACACACACACAGTTGTGAAAACCCTCAGCTTATAGGCACAGATTTGCAATCCACCGAGCTGCCGTCAACCCGTCCTGACCCACACCAGTCAAATATCAACTCCTCTTAACTCTTATTAACTGGGCAAATGAATACTAATTTTAGTCGTGAGCAGCGTAAGCTCTGTATTGAAAGCTTTCCTGTGTTAGCTAACTGACGTCAATGTTAGATTTGCGCAACGTTTGGTCTCCCCTTTCTCTATACCACAAATACAACAGTATGTTTATATATTTATATACTATAGTATGATACACGTGCAAATATTACAAATTAGGGCTGAGCAACGTCGGGGTCACGGGGACCGGAGCCTATCTTTCGGGCTGACTTTGGGTGCGAGGTGAAGGCCAACCCTGGGCGAGCGCCAAAACACAGCCGGGCACACACTTACGCAAACACACTCACGTTCATTCCATTTGGGACCAGTTTAACGTAACCAATCAACCTAAACTGCACGCCTATGGACTGAGGGAGGAAAACTGAGTATCTGTAACTCCAAACAGAAAGGCCCTGCGGCCAACCCGTGGGTTTAACCCGGGACCTGCTTGCTGTGAGGTTTTGTGCTGCTCCAAATTAGGTAAGCGTAACCTTTTTGGCGTGTCAGCATAGTTTTGGGTCGTAGACGTGGTAGCTCATGCTTGCGTGAAAGCGTCTTTTTATAAACAAGACTTGAGCGATAAAAAAAGGTGGACTAAACTGTAAATTAAGTTTAAGAAATCTCCCGAGGAAACTTAACCCCAAGTTTCTCCTGGGTGACTGTCCTTGAAATGAGGAAAAATGGAAAAAGTTGCGTCTATAAAATGCCGTAAATGTAAGGTACTAATATAATATAATAATATGGATATTGCTGTACGAACTGAAAGCAGTAGGCATTTTTAAGAAAGGAAAGGACATGCATTAGATTTTTACAAAGTTTACCTGCACAGAACACAGAATGAGCAAAGTCTTGTCATGAATAAGCCGGAAGTAGAGAATGTGTGCAATGGATTTGAATAAATCTGCACAATCCGAACCAAAGATGTGTAACGGGGCAACGTTCACTGTATGAGAAGCTTGACACGACTACATAACTGTGTAAAAACGCAGTACAGAGTGGGAGATAAGAGACCGTTGTAGTGTCTGGTCTCTTATCGATGAGGCCAGTTGTAGTGTGGAAAAATAAGAATTCATACTGATGGACGAATAGTATAATAACTCAAGGTTTCCTGCGCGACGTCATCCTGATGGAAGCAGCATAAAAGCAGATCTTTGAACATCGAACAAAAGAAAGCGCCTGTTGAGATGAGTTCGTAGAACCTGAGACCTGATGGTGGTTACACCAGATGTGGAGTGCCGAGGTGCCTTTAAGCTCTCATTATTTAGTGTGTGTGTGTGTGTGAGAGAGAGTGAGCTTTAAATGTGTTTTTTTCCTAGCGCTGAGGGCAAAACCTCATCTGTTAATGTTCAGTAAAATGCTGTTGTTGATTTGATAAATGGAGGATGTTATATGTTGAATGTGTGTGTGTGTGTGTGTGTGAGAGTTGCTGCCGTGGTCACAGTGCTGGCTAAAAGGAGGGCAGGAATAAGTGTTTATTGCATTGTGTGTTGTGTGTTTAGTTTATGCTTGCCTTTTCACTGTTGTGATTGATGTCTGCCTAGTGTTATAATGAATGTGTTATATAAAAATGTGTGTGTGTTTGCAGGAGTTTGCCGTTTTGACCAAAGAGCTTAATGCATGTCGGGAGCAGCTGCTGGAGAGGGAGGAGGAGATCGCTGAGCTTAAGGCAGAAAGGAACAACACACGGGTTAGTAACTACACATACTGTAGTGTGTGTGTGTGTGTGTGAGGATTGCTGTGCCTAAAACTGAAATGATTGTTCAAGTGTCTGTGGGAACTGTTCTTAAGTGGAAATTTGTTCTTAAAACCTTTTAACCGAAGATTCTGACATTCTACAACGTTGTCCAGTTCGAGAATATGTAATTGTGACCCGATCTGCCGTAATGAGTCGGAAGTCGGCGTTCTATTTATTTCGATACGGGCCGATTATGTTGAAAAACATCACAAAAATAGAGTTTTTTCTTTTTTGGAGAGCAGAAACGATATGTTTGATGTTTGTCAACATAATCGGCCCGTATCTAAATAAATGGAACGCCGACTTCCGACTCATTACGGCAGATCGGGTCACAAATGGTGAAGAGCCTCATGCAAATTTTATTTCATGCATGTTTGTGTAATATTATAATTGTAATATTATATTGTCATAAAGAACAAGTGTAAGAAAAATACAGAAGAAAACAGTGGTGAGTGAGGCCCATTGTCTTTTCCTGTGGCGTTGTACATATCCTGATGTATAGTAATATCGCGACGCACCCTCTCTAGTTGCTGTTGGAACATCTGGAGTGTCTGGTTTCTCGCCACGAGCGATCTCTGAGGATGACGGTGGTGAAAAGGCAGGCTCAATCTCCCGCCGGAGTCTCCAGTGAGGTGGAGGTCCTGAAGGCCCTTAAATCCCTGTTTGAGCACCACAAGGCTCTGGATGAGAAGGTGAGGCTCCTCTCAGCTCCACCCAACTCCACTCTGCTTCACATCTTAGTCATTCCAAGTCTCGTCACAATACAATATTATATAGATTAAGTGTAGCCAATTTTTGGCCGGCCGATTATCGGTGGTCAATATTAGGCATTTTGCAGATTATCGGTATCTGTGTTTAATTTTGACCATCACCGACATTACGTAATTAGAGTTAATTAATGTCCCGCCCACAGCAGTACTCTGACTGGCTATATGTCACACGAATAGTAGCCAGTAACGCCGAAGCCTTGTCACCACACTTACACACGAGCGCACCGTGAAGCTCCGAGAAGGAGAAGAGGAGAGTTTGTAAAATTAAAAATTTTGACAGTTTTTCTTTTTTTTTTTTGCATGTCGGTTCCAAATATCAGTTATAGGCCTCGTTAACTAGCAGTAATCGGTATCGATATTGGCGCTGAAAAACAAATATCAGTCGACCTCTACTATAGAAAGAACGGACATTGATTCCACGTGTGCTGATATCACAGACGTTGCTGTTATACGATTAGGATTCAGTTCAGGAACAGTCGATACGAGACAATATCCTATGCTTATGTAACACAGACACTTCCACTCATATCAAATCACAAAAAGCATCTAGAGTATCATTTTTATTCCTGAGCTACGGCCCACTGTAGCCTGTGTTATCGCGCTTAATAAAAGTTACGACGAAACCAGCTGATGTTTCCTGTTCTCGCTTGGAAAGAAACGTTACAATATGTGTGATGTCTGACAGATATTCTCGCTGTGAGGCGGCGGCGCTAACCACCGCGCCGCCCTTTAAATCTTCCAGTTATCAGAGTCAATATCGCTCTTAAAATCCTGTATCGGTCAGGCTTTATACAATGCATTTACTCTCTAACAGCCTCGGCAATGGGCTGGAGCGCAGGATTGACGCGGTGATGCTTCTTTACAGTTCAGAAGCTTGTGAGCTTGTCAGCAGTATCCCAACACAACTCTTTATTTGTCATCAAGGTTCCACCCTGCTCTTCTGCCTCAAAACAGTGCAGTGCTTTCACCTCTGCAGTTCACCTTGTTTCATTATTTCTGTTACCAATAACTGTCATTTGCACCAAAGTCAAGGATGACGCAAATCGAGTTCGTTCCCGTCTTCGTTTTCACGTTTCGTCCAATCAGAAAGCAGTGACACAACGCAAATATGCAGAAATATGCATCGGAAAAATGATTCACCTTTTATTTCCTCTCACCTTCCTCTTCCTCCCTCGCTTTCTCTCTATCTCTCCGTCCTCAAGGTTCGTGAGAGATTGCGTGTGGCTCTAGAAAGAGTGTCCGTCTTGGAGGAAGAACTGGAGTCTTCAACGAGCGAGGTAAGTCCTCTTGCCCTTTTTCTTTTACTTAAGCACCCAATCGACTACCTTCTCACTCTCGTCCTCCTCGCAGGTGCTGAGTCTGCGCGAGCAAATCAAACGGCGAGAACGCGGTCTGGACAACGGCAAAGAGGTCAGTCGCTGCTCTGACGCCGCCACACCTTTTGCTCATCTGTGTCGCGGATTAATGTGGATTTTTTAAAACGCTCCTTTTATTTTCTCCCGCGTTCCCAGCGGCTTCCCAACGGCCCGTCCTCCCTCTTGGATGATGGAGAGATCGACAGACAGAGAGAGGGAGAGATCGAGCGACAGAGAGCCGAGCTTTCCCAGCTGAAAGAGAGACTGGCCCTCATGTGCAGACAGGTTTGCGGGCGTTTGTGTGTATGTAAGGCAGAGTGAGAGAACGGGCATTGCTAAAATTAGAAATATTCTGGGATCTGATGGTCGTAGTTGGTATCTGGATGGTGTTGAGCTTTATGCTTTCCACTGGGATGCATAAAGTAGAACAAAGCGGCCGCTCACACGGGCCACACACGGACTACTGCCATCTGGTGGCTTTTTGCAGAATTGCAGCCAGCAACGAGTTATATTTTCCGACACAGACCCTAGGACTAGAAATAGAACAAAATCTCTTTTTGGTTTCCTAGTATTAAAGATGCATCTTGTCATATTATTTCATATAAATTGTGTTATTTGTATTTTACTCTACATCTGTGCTGTATCTGTGGGTTTTTTGACAGCAAAAGAAATGCACGATTAGCAGTGTTGAGGAAGCTTAAATGGTTGCTTCTCAAGCTACTTATGTTTAAACGTAGCTAAGCTACAGTCAAGCTAATGTTTAAATGTTGTAGTTAGCTTCACTACAAGCTACAGAGTAGGAGTAGCTAACTACATCAAAGCTATTTCATCCGGTAATATGTAATATTTGTGCTGTAGGAGACGCTTAAAGCTATTTTTACATGTGAAGCATGATATTACTCAACGCATGATGTGAAAAGTTCGATCGAAATCTCTGTTTCTTAACAAAGTAATATCAAATCACAATAAGGATTTAATGAGATTTTGGAGGTAGAGAGTATTTTTGATTTATGGCTTGCACAAGTTATTGTCAGGGATCTGGTTAGGATGTGAGCAGGATGCTAGTCGTTAGCCGTTAGCCCGTGTAGCGTGGTTGGTTAACCCAAACGCGGATTAGAACGCGAGTAGGCAGGAGAGCCATGCGAGTTGATATAAGAACTCTCAAACGCAAAGAGCAAGTATTCCCACAAGAATCCGCATTCTATCGGACACACACTCAAATCGGAGAGATAACCAAATAGCTGGAGTACTCACAGCTGACGCTAAAATGAATCACAGTTGGGCTGGTAACTCCATGACTGAGCGGCGAGCCGCGAGAAAGAGAATCCTCTTAGGCCTCGTCCACACGGACGTTCGAAATGAACGCCCTCTGAACGCCACACGCGGTTTTGCTGCGTTTTGTAGCTGCGTTCGATTGGCCTTTCACTGGCGTTCGCAATAGCGTCGTTTTCCTCGCGTTCATCGGGATTTTGCCGCCAAGAAAACGTTGCATGCAGCGTCTTTTTGACGCCACCCGAACACGCAGCCGGCCGAACGCCGGTGCTGAACGCCCGTGTGGACGCTTTGATTTGCTCCAATGGGCAGAAAAACGGTCGCCGTTCAGTCGGCGCTCACCTGGCCCCACGAACACCAGAAAAACGCCTGGTTCAGACGTCTGTGTGAACGAGGCCTTATACTCCCGAAACGGGCCGACTCATCCGAGTCCTTGTGTCGGTCCCGTGATCGGAGTGCGTGTGACAGTTGTACTCAAATGTGTCACTTTGGCCCTTTCAGAGCCGTACATTTTGATAAATATGGCCATGGATTCTCGCACACCCATCACAAAAACAAAATCTTTGCCGCAGGTTTGTGGTTAATTTGTGGCCCGGTGCATAATTTTTGCACAAAGTTTGCCAAAAGTCCACCACAAGTTTGCCACAAACCTAATTTGCATGTGAAAATATGACCTTGCTGCAAGTTTGTGGCAACATTACCAAAGGTTAACGGTAACTGTTTGCCAGAAGCTGTTTTGTACATGTTTTGTAAGGGCTGTCTTTGCCAAGGCAGACTCTATTTTCCAGCACGGTATTCTGTGAGACGCCACTTCTGCCAATTCAACACAAATCAGTAACGCCTGGCTAATGAAAATAATAATGGTTTTTTTTGTTAGTTACTGTAGATAAAATTAGAGTAGATAAAACTTGAAGTAAGTTTTCGGTAGTTAATTATAGGTTTCCGAATAATAAATTAGTCCATTTCCAATGCGCGTACACATTTATTTGGCGTCATTTCACGGAACGAGTAGTCAGAATGTGCTGTACCGTTCCAGAATTGCTTATAATTGCCTATAATTATTTCTGATTTCTTTGTAATGACTGATTAGAGCTGTGTTGTGTCTAAACGTGTGCGAACACTGTGCGATGATCGTCTCCTTAATCCTGACGCCTGCACTCCTGGTCCTCAGGTCGGCGAGATCGAGGAACAGCTCACCGCAGCCAGGAGGGAGGCGGCCAAAACCGAGGAGGCCAATCAGAAGCTGCAGAGAGAAATCAAGGAGGTGGGTTGGAAGTTCGAACCAGGCTTTTCCACAACAACACAGTTGTTTGGTGTAAATTTACAGCATAATGCTGGCAGTAGAGATGCCAATCGGGACCCGCACTCGTCTTTTCATTCATTCATTTTTCTCCCATTAGGAATACAGTGGTACCTTGACTTACGAGTGTTCCAGCTAACGAGTTTTCTGAGATGCGAGCCGTCTCTCGACCGTTTTTTGGCTTTGAGTTGAGAGCTAAAATTCGGGTGACGAGCCAGCTGGGCGTGCGACGGCGCTATTTAACGACACTATTTAAAACCCCTGCAGATGAAAGGGAGGAAAGCGTGGCGAAATGGGCAAAAATCAGCGAATATGATTGAGTTATTCAGTTCAGCCTTTTTCCTCCACCTTCGTCAGCATCTTCAAGTCGTCTGATCTCCAAGGCAAACGCTGTACATTATACTTAATAAAACCAGTTTACTGCGGTACATTCTATTGTATTGTGTTTTTATACAATATTCTTTATTTATAAACACATTTGTCTTATTTAAAAACATGTAACAAAAAAAATTGGTGTTTTTTGGGGAGTCCGGAACGGATTAATGGCATTTCAATTCATTTCAATGGGGAAAATTGATTTGACATACGAGTAATTTGAGTTACGAGCTCCGTCACGGAACGAATTAAACTCGTAAGTCAAGGCACCGCTGTACATGAGATTTGGGACTCGAATGCCTCCGTGTGTTTTCACACAACAGCCAACACGGATCAGGAGTGAGTTCATCAGAGGGACAGCTCATGTTAGATGTTTTGGAGATAAAGTCAGAGAGGCCAGACTGAGATGGTTTGGACATGTCCAGAGGAGAGACAATGAGTAGGTAGAAGGATGCTGAGGTTGGAGCCACCAGGCAGGAGGCTGAGAGGAAGACCAGAAAGGAGGTTTATGGATGTGGTGAAAGAGGACATGAAGTTAGTTGGTGTGAGGGTAGAGGATGCAGAAGATAGGACTAGATGGAGACACTTCAGTGCATTTTAGTCAAAGTCTTTCTATGTCACAGTTAAAAAATTTGAGCCATCACATTGGCTTTTTTTTTTTTTGCGGAAATGCATCTGTCGTTTGTTTTTTTGCTCTTCCCGTCTTTGCTCGTGGTTAATTGTTGGCACAAAGGAAGATGCTTTGCCGAACGCTACGACGGAAGCTGTCAAAGTGGCCCACAAATAACGAGCTGTCATTTGTCAGAAGTAGACGTCTAATTTTCTGTATAATGCTGGTGGTTTGCCAGGGTTTTTTTGTGCTAAGGCTGCGCGACTCGCTAACTTGGCAAGCGCGACAGTTTCATGTCACGACGCAGTCGCTGTGGAATTTTCTTTTGTGATAAGAATCTCTTTAATGCGAAGAGCCTCGGGGGCGTGTTGGTCGACGCATCGTGCATTTTTCTGACATATCGAACTAGTGAGCAGCTCCGAGGACATGAGATAGAACTCTGTAACACTTCTCCACCCCTCCCTCTCTCTCTCTCTTTTCTCTCTCTCTCTCTCTCTTTTCTCTCTCTCTCTCTTCTCTCTCTCTTCTCTTCTCTTCTCTTTCTCTCTATTTTCTCTCTCTCTTCTCTCTCTCTCTCTTTTCTCTCTCTCTCTCTCTCTCTCT
>JAVGVS010000742.1:0-118055 GCA_032718565.1 Distichodus sexfasciatus
TTATTATTATTATTATTATTATTATTATTAATTAAACTGAGCTTAGTTACACTAGGAATACTTCATTGCACAAAAGCACAACTTTAACACTCAAAATTACATTCCATGACTGTATTTGTGGCAATTTTCACAATAAGAGTTCCCTTATTAAGAGTTATAATTGATTTATTATCAGGTTGTTGAACAAATGAACTTGTATGACAAAAAGCGTTGTATGATTAACGTCTCCATCTGGCCATCACAATGCTGCTGTCATTTCACACGTCCGACAATTCTGCACTCAAACATTACAGTTGATCATAATTGTCGGAATTAAATCGTTTATTTTGTACTTAAAAGTTGCAAACGGAAAAATTTGTTTAATATTGATATTTATGGGTGAAATAACTTAGAACTCGAACTTTTTGGCATTCAAACCGCCTTCTGGAACGGATTTAGCATTGAGTACCACTTTACTTTGTAAAAACTGGAGCTTGTACGAGCTCACAAGGTTAAAATGCATCGACGCTACCGCCGGCCTCGTCACATTCCACCCCTCCTGAGGTCATGGTGAAGAACGAGCGAGTGGGTGAGGTGGGGTGGAATGTGACGAGGCCGGCGGTAGCGCCGCCCTCCTGCCGTGCCAGCTCCGGTGCCAGGCGTTTTGGAGATGAGGGTGAGTAAAGTTTTGGCGCGGTGCTGCAGCTCCATAACGGCACCGCCGAGGGCAATATTCAGCTCTCGGCCGCTGGGATCGACGCTTTGACACATTTATCAAGAGAACGCATAGCTTTTACACGCTGAAATCCCTCCAAGGCAGAGCTCTGGGAACAAGCGGTATCCATCTGCCTGTTAGCTGAGCGAAGCTAAAGACACATTTTGGGCAAAAACAAGAATTGCATTAAGGATTTGAAACTAGGTGTGAATGATGTTGGCACGTTTCGGAAAATCGCTCTTTGAATCGCTCAGATGATGATGATGATGTGTGATGTTTGGTTCTGAACATGTTTTTCTCTATGTTTTTTTTATAAGGGTCTGATTCTGGAGCTTAAACCACACTTCTTCCTGCTCATAATGTAATGATCATAACTCCTTATCTACTTGCAAAGAATTTCATAAAGTCAAAATAGTTTTGCCCATAACTTTCAGAATTAAATCTGCAGCAATGTGATTAATACATCGTTCAAAGTGTTCCTTGTGAACTGATAATGATCATAAACAAAATTTTCATGTTAACGACGCAAGACAGCCTCAGCAGTGAAGAATAAAATATCAGATGATGACCAGTGTCAATGACAACGGTCCAATTTCTTGTAATTAAAAGTCACAAAAAGTGCACATGCTCCCGGTCGCCGGAGGACTAGCCTGGGTTTGCTGTTCACTTTTCTTAGGTGCTGGTTTGGTTTGTCCTGCTAACGACGGTTAGCTGTTGCTTGTGGAGTTGCCCCGTTCAGTTTCACATTACATAATGGTTGCACGTTATGCTTTCCTCTGATTCGCTCACAGGTTTCACGTTGATCCCTCACACCTGGGTCAGGTATTGCTTTAGTCAGTTTGGCCCGGACATCAGCGTTTGGTCACCATCACTCTAACCCATATGTGTCTGCGTTTCAGTTCTTGAGCCGTTATCGGTGCGGGGTTTGACCACGCGAGCTCTGATCACAGGGTCAACTCCTTAACCGTTATGCTACCAACTGCCTCTTGATACATCACACTGTTGCCAGCTTTTTGAGTTTGACTCGTATCAGCTTGGGTTATCTATCTGAAAGTGAGTGATTATTTGTCATTGTGAACACACCACAGCACAGCACACAGTGCACCACAACGAAATGTGACCTCTGCATCTGACCCATCCGTGAAGGAGCAGTGGGCAGCTAACAAGCCCCCGGGGAGCAGTGCTTGAGGACGGTACCTTGCTCATGAGTACCTCAGTGGTAACTTTACCGGCCCTGGATTAGATCCTGCGACCTTCTGATCACCGGGTGAACACCCTACCGTTACGCCACCAACTGCCCCAAACTTCCAGCGGCCAGGTTAGGCAGCTGTCGGAACGCTCGCGATTCAGACAGGGATCTGGTTAGGATTTGAACCGAATGCCTCACTTTCACAATTCGACAGTGATCTAGTTAGGATATGACGGATTGCTACTCGTTAGCCGTTAGCCCTTGTAGTGTGGTGGTTAGCCCAAGCGCGGCTGAGAGCACGAATAGGAAGGATGGCCACGCGAGTTGATTTAAGAACTCTCTTACACAAAGTTAGGATTACCACAATAACCCAAGTTCTAACAGCACACACTCTATCAAAGAGATAAACCCAATAACTGGAGTACTCACAGTTGATGCCGAAGTGAATCGGAAATGGAAATGACTCCTTAAATACCCTTTGAACAGTGACCGCCTGCGTCCCAATCCAACTACCGGCTGCGGAGCAGAGTGCGCAACACCATCATTAATCTTAAAGGCTTGAATCAAAGGCAACTGGACGTCTTTACAAATTCTCGAAGAAGTTTCACCTCTAATCTGACATGAAGAACCAAAAGAATCCTTTGGGATGAGAGCTGAAACGTCAAGAATTTGAAAAGGAGTCCAGTTGCCTTCGATTCAGGACCTTAAGATCACCATGTCCTGGACGACTGAGAGCCTCCATGATTACATCTCCTTTTTCCTCATTATTTCTGCAATAAAACATCTACTGCTATGAAATCCAGTCTCTTCAGCTTGTAACACAGATTAAGACAGTGACCAGCTAAACCCATCTCAGTGCTGTTGGCTGCTCTAACTTTGCTTCAATCTTCTGTTCTCCATGTTTTCGGGGCTTGACTGTTACACAAATCCAGACGGATTTTATCAAAAAGTTCTTAACCGCTACAAGTCCTGCTCAAACTCTCTTCATGGTCCCAGAAGGGTGATGAAAACTGGCGATTGCTTGGGGAGGCAACTTGGCAACGGTGCGCTACATTTCAGACTGGAGCTGCGTAAATGCGGAGAGCGGAGCCCAGTGGAACCTCTGCCCAAGATCACAGCTCCTGACTCGGGGCAACACCCTTCATTCCAAACCCTCAAGAGGCCTGCAGATCGGCAGGGTCTCAGAGCTGTAAAATGTCATCCAATAAATTTGTAGACAAGGCACGATACCACTTTTTTAAATGTCCGATAGCAATGCTGATATTGTACATTTGGATTAGTCACTTTTAAACAGAAAGCAGAAAATATTGCTTTAAAATATATCTGGATACATGACTGAGATTATTCTGCTCTGCTTAACTCGACTTAAATCCTGTTTCCTACTAAAACAATGTAAGAATTACACACCCATATGTATATGCTAAATGATTTATTATTCAAATAACATCTCCAACATGATTCCTTTAAACACAGTTGTGTCATTTAGTGACGCTCCCTAATCCTGCGGCGCTAAAAGCATCAGGAACACAGAGATTGTGAGTGAGAGCTGGCGTCGTTAAAGAAATTAAACAGTAGAATGGTGTGATGTGCTTTTGGGCTTGTAGTGTGTTGTGTTGCTTGTTCTGCTCATTGTCATTTCGATATGTAGGAATTAGTGTCAGTGTTGAACAATAAACCAGCTTTACCACAGTCACACTTCCCATACACGATGACACACTTACAGATCGGCTCCATAGATCAGCCCAATACCACCGATACCCGATCCAGATATTTGAGTCTGGACATGTGACGTGTTAAACTACAGTGGCAGAACACTCCTCAAGACCAAACTCACAGTTTCATTGGCTTGCAGAGTTTAGCAACAACAAGTACTGAGAGAAAGCGGTGAGAAAGCGCTCTGGACGTGAGGTTTCGAGCGCTCTTCGCTGATAAAACACGTTTGGTGCACACGGAGCCTTACTGGCAAAACACACACCGACTCGAACTCGCTGAGTTCGTTGTGCTTTCCAGATAAATCCTGTCCCATTATCTTGTGCTCTTTGTTATTTTCACTGAGAGATTTAAAGCAGCAGTGCTCTCCTTCTTTTAAGCTTTTCTTCTTCAAGGTTCTGGTTGCTGAGCCGATGTCATTTAGCGCGTAGCGGTGTGATGGATGAGAGAGATAATGTATATTAAGTATGTCCAGCTTGTTGAGGGGGAAAATATGAAGGGAAAAAGAAGAGGAGTGTTTGAAATGGAGCCCAACAGGATGAGAGCAGCTCCTGCGTAGCGTCAGCAGCCGTCTTCCAGAAATGGACCATGTCACAGTGGCAGTAAAATGCATGGAGAGAGAAAGACAGAGAGAATAAAAGAGAGAGAAACTGTCTTTACTATTGACGTTTATGCCACGCAGGCCTTTTTTTTATTTTGGAGCCAAATGCTTTTGGGTTGGGAGTGCCAGAGCTCTCTCTTAATGGCTTCTTTTGCTGGTTCCCATCACAAACATGGAACAATGGGAGTAACGCAGCGGGAGTCTGTACATTTAACAAAGTTCCTTCATAGGAATGAAAGAAAGAAAAAAGAATGAGAGAGAGAGAGAGAGAGAGAAAGGGAAAAAGAGGAGAGAGAGAAAGAGAGAGAAACATGAATGAACAGTAAATTAGAGAGAATGATAAAGACAGAGAGAAAGAGTGGAAGAGAGAATGAGAGAGAGAGAGAGAGAGAGAGAGAGAGAGAGAGACAGAGACAGAGACAGAGAGAGATAACAGTAATGAGAAAAAGATAGAAAAAAATAAAGAAAGAAAGGTAGAGTGAAAGAACTTTAAAAATCAAAGAATGTATGTAAATGAGCGAGCCATCAGTAAAGCGAGAGAGAGAGAGAGAGAGAGAGAGAGAGGGAAAAGTGCATGTATGAGAGGGAAAATAAAGATATATATATAGAGAGAAAGAGAGAGGGAGAGAGAAAGAAAACAAAAAAGAGGAGACAGAAGGAAAGACCAAATGGGAATGAGAGAATGAACAGTAAAGTAGAAAGAATGATAAAGACAGCGACAGCAACAAAGAGTGTGTGTGTGTGTGTGTGTGTGTGTGTGTGAGAGAGAGAGAGAGAGAACATAAAAAGAAAGAAAAAAAGAAAGTAAGAACATTGTGAATTAGGGAGTTAACAGTAAATGAGAAAGAATGACAAATGGTAATGATAGATAGATAGATAGATAGATAGATAGATAGATAGATAGATAGATAGATAGATAACAGTAATGAGAAAAAGAGAGATAGAGAACATAACAAGAAAAATCATCTTAATAAATGAAAGAAAAAATGTAAATGAGAGAATGATCATTAAGGAGAGAGAGATTGATAGAGAGAGAGCGAGAATGAGAACAGCAATGAAAGCAAGATATAGAGAACATCAAGAAAGAAAGAAAAGTAAGAGAATGAACAGTAAATGAGAGAAAGTGACACATGGTAACGAGGAAGGGAGAAAGAAGAGAGAGAGAGAGAGAGAGAGAGAGAGAGAGAGAGAGAGAGAGAATGTAAAAGACGGAGAAAATATTAATGGATAGAGAGAAAGAGCAAGAAAGAGAACACGTATTACAGTTTTTCTCAAATGCTAAAACACATTTCACAAATGTTTCCTCCATGTTCCCCAATGTCTAAACACAACACCCTTTTCTAAAGCTACATAAACACAACCACACCTTCTCACTTCAAAACTCAAACTTTCACACCAAAAGAGCAGCTCGAAGCTTTCAAAAATGTAAACACTATACACATCATTACACACTACAGCAAAACAATTGAAAACACAATGCTCAATTTGTGAGAAGGTTCTTTGTTTCATAACTGCCAATGCACATTTTTAGAAACTTTACAGTAACGGATCTTCTTAGATCTCTGCAGAGGATTAGGCATTTAGATTTGTGAGTTTCATATGAAGAGTATAAATCTATAGAAAATTCTGCATGTACACTACTGTAACACAATGCGAAAACAGAATCTACTGCACACAACAGCACTCTTGAAAACATGATCAGGGTGTGAAGTTTTTTATTTACTTTATTCACACCACACACACACCACAATCACTGTGCGGCATCATGTCACTGAGCTGCATCGGGCCACATCACCTCATCCACATCGCAGGCTATATTGTCTCTTGCCAGGCACCGCGGGAAAAACGCCCTGGAATGGCGAATCCATCCTTGGAAGGCCTCCACTGGGATGTCAACACAGGCCAGCTCCATTGCCCTTAGGAGGTTCTCTCTAGTGTATGGTTGTCTGTCATAAACCTTCCATCTCCACGATGAGAAGAACTCCTCTATAGGGTTCAGGAAAGGGGAGTAGGGTGGCAGACAGACGTTTAAAAAGTGGTTACTGTTGGTGGTGAACCACTCTCTGATTTGGTTTGTTCTGTGGAAGCGGACATTGTCCCAAATGATCACATAAATGTGATGTGCGGGCCCAGGATGGTGTTGTTGGCGGTCCAGGAGGATGTCTTTTAGCTTCTCTAGGAAGGTGAGGAGACGTTGGGTGTTGTAAGACCCAAGGACAGCATGCCAGTGGACAAGCCCCTCCGAACCCATGGCCGCACAAAGAGTAATATTACCCCCCCATTGGCCAGGAACCTCAGTGATGGCTCTTTGGCCAATGATGTTACGGCCTCTTTGCCTTCATTTCTGCAGGTTGAAACCAGCCTCATCCAGGAAGAGGTACTCATGAGGTCTGGCCATCGCGTCCAACTGTAATATCCTCTGTGAAAATGTGAAAGTGCACAGGTGTTCAGAACAACAGTCAATCAGGTAGCACAGTATTGTCCAGAAGTAATGTAGGCCACTGAGCAACACAGTATGTCCACTAACTGTACTGTGAACATGGATGTATACTTACTTGCACCTACTCGTAACGTAGGTCTTTGTGTCGCGCAGAGTTGCGCTCAAAGGGAACCCTGTAGACCTGTTTCATCCGCATCTTTTGGCGCCGGAGAACTCGGTCTATTGTGGCCAAGCTGACATCATCAATGCTCTCAAAGTTGACATTATCAGCAATGACTTTGTCTCTGATCTCCCGGAGTCCGATGAGGTTGTTCTCACGAACCATATCCACAATGAGGGTTTCTCGTGCCGCTGTAAATATGGCAACCCTCCCACCTCTATGTGGCATCCTTTCAACTCTAAAGAAAGAAACATGTGTTGTCAATTGACATGTTTTACAATAACAACTGATTTGAAACCAATAGACTACTTTCACAGGCTCGTAAAACTGTATTGTGACAAAGAAAGCAATAGAGTACAATACCTGTTGTGTTGTCTGAATGCCCTGATAATGGTGGCCACGGTGAACCTACTCAGGTTTGGACGGACTCTTAGTCCTGCTTCAGCCATTGTCATGCCATGGACAATGACATGGTCAATGACTGTTGCTCGCATCTCGTCCGTAATGATGGTGCGAGGTTGTCTTGCTCTCCCTCCTGGACCTTCTCCTCTCCCTCCTGGACCTTCTCCTCTCCCTCCTGGACCTTCTCCTCTCCCTTGTTGGCCTCCTCCTCTTCCTCGTTGGCCAGCTCTTCTTCCCCTGACTCTGCCTTCATCCATTGTGTTTGTTTGGAATCTTCAGCAAACTGTGCACTCTGAACTTGCTTTTATACATGTGGTCACAGCATGAGAAACAAGTCTTCAATTTTGAGTCGTTGTGTGTAATGAATGACGCCAGGTGTGTTCATTGTGTTCAAATATTGCTGACGGTGGCAAGCATTTTGCATCACATGAGCTTTCATTTGAGAATATGAGCAGAGTTCTTTTGCAACTTGTGTTTTAGCAAGGTATAATGTGTTTAGATTTATGAGAACGGAGGATTGTGTTGTGTGAATTGTGTCTTCATGTGAAATGTGTTTATGATATTGGAAAATGATGGCTAGATTTAGTAAATGTGTTTAGACAACTGGTCATTTGGTTTAGAGGATTGGCTTTTGTGTTTTAGCATTTGAGAAAAACTGTAAGAAAGAATGAAAGAATAAAAGAAAAGTTGTGAATTACAGAATTAACCGTAAATGAGACAGAATGACAAATGGTAATGAGGGAGGGAGAAAGAAGAGAGAGAGACTGAAAAGAGTGAACGAGAGATAGAGAAAAGGAGAGAGAGAAAATAAAAAAACAAAGACAGAAAGAAAGAAAAACAAAAAGAAAGACAGAAAGAAAGAGTGACAGAACTTGGAAAAATAAAAGAATAACTAAAAGAGAGAGAGTCATCATTACGGACAGAGAGAGATCGAAAGAGAGAGAATGAGAACAGCAATGAAAGCAAGAGAGATAGAGAACATAAAGAAAGAAAGAAAGAAAGAAAGAAAGAAAGAAAGAAAGAAAGAATGTGAATGAGAGAATGAACAGTAACCGGAACAATGGGAATAACGCAGTGGGAGTCTGTACATTTAACAACTTTCCTGCACAGGAATGTTAACGCAGTGTTTTGCTCGAGCGCTGACTCCTCCCGCTAAGACCTGCTCTTGCCTTTAGTTAATTTTTATACGATTTGGCTCATGGGAACGCTTACAAATTGTTGGTGTTAAAGTTGCGTTCAAGAGCTCGTCCCTCTCTCCAAGCAGCTCTGCTCGAGATTTACTCTCACGTCAAAGTCAAGAGTTTGAAGCGGCGATAAAACGCAAGTACGTGGCGGTGCGGTTTCCGTACATGCCTCAGCCGCCTCTCTTCTGTATAAAGGTTAAACGGCCACGGCTTTGGCGCGGCGCTAGCGAGCGGAGAAGGGGGAAATCCCTTAACAACGATGGCGATGCCTCGTCCCCGAAACTTTCCCAGAGCTGAGCTCATTCCGTTGGCTAATGCTCATCGCTCTCCAACAAATTCTCAAGGAAACAGTTGTGGTCACTTTTGGACATTTTAACGCCAGCTCATAAAAGTACCATCTCTAAGAGTCAGCACTGTAGCAGGGGGAATACCCACACCTCTCTCACACACACTTAAACACACACACACTTGAAGTGTACGGCGAGTCCAACAGCAGCGAGGGTGGGAAAAGAGGCGACTCCTCCCTCGTTAAAGCCGAGCGTGTTATACGAGTGTAAAAGCTGGAGATAATGATGAGAGCAGAGGAGATGAATGTGAGCGTGGTGTACGATGGGGACGGAACATGAGCAAGCACCTGAAGAAGGATATGGCCAAAGACAGAGAGAGAGAATGTAAAAGACTGAAAATATTGATGGATAGCGAGAAAGAACAAGAAAGGGAGAGAAAGAGAACACTTATTAAGAAAGAAAGAAAGAAAGAAAGAAAGAAAAGTTGTGAATTACAGAATGAACCATAAATGAGACAGAATGACACATGGTAACGAGGGAGGGAGAAAAGAGAGAGAGAGAGGGAGAGACTGAAAAGAGTGAAAGAGAGATAGAGAAAAGGAGAGAGAGAAAATAAAAAACAAAGTCAGAGAGTAAGAAAGAGAAAGAAAAAAGAATGAGACAGGGAGAGTGAGAATTGTATTGAGACAGTGAGAAAAGGAGAAAGAGAGAGAGAGAGAGAGAGAGAGAGAGAGAGAGAAACGGAACTGAGTAAAAGATAGATGAAGAAGAAAAGAGAAAGAAAGAAAAAAAAGAAAAGGAAGAGAGAATTTAAAAATGAACAGAAAAATGTCAATTAGAAAGTGAACTGTAAGGAGGGAGGGAGAGAGAGAATAAAAAGAGACAGAAAGAAAGAAAAAAGCACGAGATAGAGATAGAGATAGGGAGTGTGAAAATTGTAATGAGAGTGTGAGAGAAAGCAAAAGAGATGGAAGAGAGAGAAGGAAAGAGAGAAAGAAGAGAGAGAGAGAGAGAGAGAGAGAGAGAGAGAACTGTAATGAGAAAAAGAAAGATAGGGGACATTAAAATAGAAAGAAAGAAAAGGAGAGTACTTAAAATGAAAAGAAAAAAGTGAATTAGAGAGTGAACAGTAAGGAGAGAGAGAGAGGGAGGAAGAGTGAGAAAGAAAGAAAATGAAAAAAAGATAGAGAACGAGAGAGAGAGAGAGAGAGAGAGAGAGAGAGAGAGAGAGCTTTATGTTCATGAATGTTTTGTCTGAAGCTTCAGAGCTCTCGTCTTGGACTCACATTATAAATGTAGTTATTATATGAGTGAATCTCACAAAGATAAAACCACATGGTCAGAGGTGTTACTGCAGGTCAGTCTGAGCACATGTGTGTGGGTGTGTGTGTGCGTGTGTGCAGAGATACGACACATCAGATCGGAGGAATGAGGAGATCAGAGGTCAGAGAGATAAAGGATGGAGATAAACAACACATCATCCGACCACAAAACTCTAATCGGTCAGCACAACCATCGGTCATCCCCAGAATAATACAAAAAAGGACCTCATTACGGGTTCTACTACTGGGATCAGGTTCTTACAAATACCTAAAATCACCAACACACACACACACACACCAACATGGAGACATCTTGTGGTTTATCCTGCCAACGATAACTTGCTGTTATCAGCTGAAGATGTAGCAGAGTGACGTGTAGATGTGATGCAACTCTGTGGGAAAAAACAGATTCATGAAACTGCAAAAATAGAGAGGAATATTCTGGTGTTCGTCAGCTAGCTCTCCCTCGCCGAGACGCACAAACGCCGTCCACGTTCACATTACCGCATGTTTCCTGAAACACTTAGCACACCACAGCGATCAGATTTATATCTGATTACTGTTGTTAACTTTGGAGTCTGCCGATCCGTTAGCCGGTGATTTGCTGCTGATATAAAGCGTTGTGAGAGAGTCTCTGGAATGGAAGTGTGCTATTGTTTTAAATTGGGCCTACGTTGTTAAAATATTCTCCCTGTTCGCAAGCTCCCAGCAAAAACCCCAACGGGAGCTGTTCTGGTAAAACAGGAAGGCTGGAAAATAGTGGATTTGTTACAGCTGGGAGTCGGTTCCAACAAGAATCAGGGCAATTGGTAGCGTAAGAGTTTAAGGGGTTGGCCCCATGATCAGAGGGTCGCAGGTTCACGTTCTGGACTGGTAAAGGTGCCACTGAATCACTTATGAGCAACGTACAGTCCCCAAGTACTGTTCCCCGGGCACTGCACATCAGCTGCCAGCTGCTCCTTCACAGTGGGGTCAAATGTAGAGGTCACATTTCATTGTGGTGGGCTCTGTGCTGTGGTGTGTTCACAATGACAAAGAATCACTTTGAAATTAATACCTCAGTTCCTGGTACCTCAGAATCAAGAACCAACTCCAAGGTTTTGGTATCCACCCAACAGATACCATTTCTGGCTAATGTCAAAGCTGGGAAAAAAGCGCAACAGTTAAGGAGTGTGATCAGAATCTGTGATCAGAAGATCGCCGACTCGAATCCTAAACTGGAAAAGGTACGTCCCCAAATACTGTCCCCCGGGTGCTGCCCATGTTAGCTGTCCACTGCTCCTTCACGCATGGGTCAAATGCAGAGGTCACATTTCGTTGTGGTGCACTGTGTGCTGTGCTATGGTGTGTTCACAATGACAAATAATCACTCACTTTCATTCCTTTAACAGTCAAAAGAAATTGACATTGACAATTACACTTTTTGAGCTTGTCGATGATTTGCAACGTCTCCATTTCGATTCACACGCCGCGTTAGATGTCCCTTCACTCTAATTCAAAGGCACTTTCTTGATTAGGCCAACTGTAAGTTTGCTTAATCCTCTCCGACCGAGTTTCAGTGAAGAAGGAGGGAGGAAAACTCAGCCCTTAAATAGTTCCTCGTTTAGCGTGGGATATTTTTTTTTTATTTAATACAGCCGCTGGACGCAGTTCAGCGGTGAAGCAGCGGTGTAGAAATGTTGCCCGCCATGATTCTGGAGCGTTCCCAGCGCACCTGCAAGCTCCCGGTGGGATTTATCCCACTTTTTTTTTACATTCCCTCCCTCTATTTCTCTTTCTCTCTTCAAGTGCTATGAGGTCATTAACTGGACGGGTTCATACTGTAAAAAAGTGGGTGAAATGCCCACAGTGGGTTTATTTTGCCCATGACTGTACGTCATGAGGAACAGGTATCGTACGGTGATGCTAGTCCTTTTTAGCGCTCCATTATCTATCCGGTGCCATTCCGAGTATTGCAGCGCTTTTCCGAGTTAACCAGTAATTGCTACATTTATTACAACTCAAAACAGATGTCCGTTAATTAAAGATATAATAAAAATTATGCGGCTTGGCCGGGCGCTGTTTGCCATGGCAAGTCGAGCGAGGCAATGACAGCGTTATTTACATGACGTAAAAAAAGGAATATATCAGTAGCAGGCCTGCATTTATAACCGTAATAATGAGTCTTTATAAAAAGATGGGGAATAACTTTATAAAAACGCACAGCCCGCCCTGCCAAAACATTCCCAGGTCGAAATTACGGACAGGTTTATCGGCCGCGTGATGAATGAAACTAAAGACACGCCCGAGGAGAAGATTCCTGGCAAAGGACGAGGCAAAAAGGGAAAATGCAGATGCTGGAGGAAGAGCAGCAGCAGCTCTGCGTCTGGTCCAGCGTCTCGTCTCATACGTTTGTCGTGTTTTACGGCCCCAGTAGTTTCATTTACATTTTACATTATGAGTATTTTACTGCCTTGCCCCTAAATCAGTTTTAAAAAATCACCATAGCATAAAAGTCATGAGTATCAAACCAGAACAGTAATGAGTCCAGTGGGAATCATCAGATCTTGAATGTAATCATCAGGTCGTGTGCAGGTTTCTGGAGTCACTGTCCAGTCTGACGGCTTCTGGACCTGTTTTTTGATATTTCCATTACAAAGCAGAAGAGGAGAAGAAACCAATGTAAACACTCATGTTTGATTTGTATGTTGGTGCTGGACAGAGCTGCGGGTCAGAACAACTTTATAGGACTACAGAGGGCTGCATGCAGAGGTCAGGGTTTTTATTTAGTTTTTATTTAGCATCTCTTATCTGTTATCCAGCTCAGTCAGGTTGAATGGGGACTGTCGGTATACAGCCATTTTCAGGTCTTTGTTCTGAACTCTGGCTGGGCCACTACAACATTTTCAGAGTTGTCCCTAAGCCACTCCTGTGTTGCTTAGGGTCTTTGTCATGTTGGAAGGTGAACATTTGGCCCAGTCTGAGGTTCTGAGTGCTGGGGAACAGGTTTTCATTGAGGATATCTCTGTTCTTTTCTCAATTCAGCTTTCCCTCAATCCTGCTCCCAGCGACTGCCACAGTGCCACCACCATGCTTCACTGTTGGGATGGCACTGGACAGCTGATGAGCCCTGGCTGGTTTCCTCCAGACATATTGTTTTGAATTCCAGCCAAACTGTTTAATCTTGGTTTCATTAGACCACAGATCCTTGCCCCTCACAGTCTGAGAGTTCTTCAGGTGCTTTTTGGCTTTTATGGAGAGGCTTCCATCTAGCCACTCTGCTGTCAAGCTCAGATTGGTGGAGAACTGTAGTGATGGCTGCCCATCTGGAACTTTGTCCCATCTCCACAAAGGATCTCTGGAGCTCAGTCAGAGTGACCTTTGGGTTTTTTCCATCCCTTCTCTGTTGATTGCTCAGTTTGGCTGGGTGACGAGCTTTTTGGAAGAGTCCTGGTTGTGCCAAACGTCTTCCATTTGAGAATTATGGAGGTCACTGTGCTCTTGGGAACTTTCATTGCAGTTGAACTTTTATAGCCATCCCTAGCTCTGTGCCTTGCAGCAATCATGTCTCTGAGTTCTGCTGGCAGTTCCTTTGACCTCATGGTTTGGTTTTTGCTCTGATATGCATTATCAGCTGTGACGTCTACTATAGAGAGCCTTTCCAAAATCAGGCATTGAATCCCTACAGTCAACCTTTGAAGGGCTCTGCAGATTTGGTTAATTACTGGAAACAATTGTTAATTACTGGTTGATTAAGGAAACATTGCATTCATTATATCATTAATAAACAAATAGAAGACACAGGAAGATTATTGCAAACACATTGGAGGTTTGTGTGCCTGAAAGAGAGAGTTACAGCTGGTAGGAGCTGGAAGACATCAGCCGGCTCTGGTTTTTCTTGGGAACAATGGGAGTCCTTGGATAACGCTGAGAGAAAAGGGATCTGGAAGGTGATTCATTCAGAAGAGAGGTAGAGGTAAAGAGGAAGGGAGGGGGGAAAGGAAGGAGGGAGGGAGGGAAGGAATTATGCTGGACATCCTGGTGTAAACCAGATGAATTTTGTGGTCAGCAGAAAGGAGTGAAAGAGAAAGGAAGAGAGAGAGAGAGAGAATAAGAGGTCATCGCTTCAACGGTCATTAGATTGATGTCTATCTGCTCATCCATCCATCCATCCATCTATTCGTTCAACCATCTCACCCTTGCACCTTCGATCTGGTTGTTTTCACGACCTGAACAAGGGAAGCATTTACACTGCACTCGTCCTTCTCTCTTTCGTCTCGTTTTAACACCGCAGGATGGATGGATGACTCTCATTCATATAAACTCTCCCTACTTCTCTTTTCCCCAGCTCTGGAATCTCCCTCTCATTCTGGCCAGAACACCACTCAGATTCTTCACCTTCTTTGTCACATTTATTTTGTGCAGGGGGGATTTTTAGCAAACTGATGAACACTCCAGAAATGTGGGATCCGACCCCATTACCGGCAGCTCGACCCCACCCGAAGTCCCTAGATGACTTTCCGCGAGGCCTGATTTATACGCTCGGTGTAACGCCGGCTTTAAAGCGGCCTCGTTAATTAGAGAACGATGCAGGTTGAAGATGAGGTTATGTGAGGTGTAACTGAGGAAAAAGAATGCTCCTTCTCCTCCTCCTCTAAAATGAGGACAGAAACTGGACTGAGACCATCAGGACATAAAATTTTATGATTTATGCATCTGTTCTACACTGGTTTTTAAATTTTACTTTTCACACTAATGCCCTGGTTGGGATGGTGGTCTAGCAGTTAGGGTATTCACTTATTGCTGGACCAAGATGTCAGGGGTTCGAATCCTACCGCACAACTACCAATGGGTTGCTCTCAGTGAAGCGCTCACTGAAATTAGGAAACTGAAGACTAATCCACTTTATTAGAGTTAAAACATTAAAAGGAGTGATTATTTGTCATTGTAAACACAGTACAGCACAAAATGTCACCAAAATGGGATGTGAACCAGCAGCCTTACGATCTCAGGGCCAACTCCCTAATCGTTACACTACCAAATGTCTAATCTTATTCTAACCCTAAACCTGACCATTATCTAAACCCAAACCCAAATCTAAACCTAAACTTATTCAAACCACAAAACTGTCTATAACCTAAACCTCAATCTAAACCCAAACCTAAACTTATTCTAAACCCCACTCACAATCACACCTTACGGGGCCAATTTAGAGTCGCCAATTAACCTACAGTGCATGCTTTTGGACTGTTAGATGAAACCGGAGCACCCGGAGGAAAGAGAGAAATGGAGAGAGAGAGAGCGAGATGGAGAGAGAGAGATGGAGAGGGAGATGGAGTGATGGAGAGAGAGAGATCATTGACCATGTGTAGGACTGGGAAAGACATTAGCAGGTTGGTGTATAAAGAACGTAAGTAACACACACACACACACTTTAGAGTCCCTATAGAGACTTGCAGCTTCACTTTTAAAGCCCCACAATGTGCCATTGCTGTCAATGGTGTGGAGGAGCAGTAAAAACCTCTCTCTCCCTCCTTATCACTCCTTCACTTTCTCTCTTCCCTGATTCATTCTCTCTCTCCTCTCTGCCTGTCTCTTTCTTACACTTTCACACTTTCTGTCCATGTTTCTATCTATCTGTCTGTCTATCTGTCTGTCTGTCTGTCTGTCTGTCTATCTCCTTTCTCCCCCCACCACGTCTCTGTTCTTTTCACCCTTTTTCTCTCCATTCCTCTCTCTTCTGGAACATGAACAAGGCCCAAGCTTCCCTTAAAAGGCCCCAACTCAAATGACTCTTAAAGGAGTTCCAAACCCCAGCAGGCAAATTTGATGCTAAACCTTTATCAACTTTTATGTTCCACAAAAGTGTGGACTGGAGGAGTGAGAGATAAAAGACAAAAAACGAGAAGCCACATTTGTTGAGACGAAGTTAATCCCAAAACGAGAGACTGACCCGGTCTCTATCAGGGCCCGAACTGGTACTGACGAGATTAGACTCCCGTTTGGGTTAAGGTTTCTAAGGAGACCAAACAATAAAAACAACAGAGAGAAAGTGGACATGCAGGCAGGAAACGTGAAAGTGAAGCCTCATTAAAAGCTCGTTCGCTTAATTCCAGCAGGACGGCCGGCTTAATGACGAGGAGGGAAACGTGTTGAAGCGTTACGGCGTTCGCGGTCCGGAGAGGAATTCGCTCTCACGTTGAGACGCTCTGGGTATTAAGTCAGCAAATGAAGACCTAATCAGCGCCGAGCTGCCGGCCAACGGCAAGACGACGGCGACGGCCACCGACCGTGCGAGAACACTCGGAATTCGGGGGATCGTCCAAAACGTGATGTTCCTCTGATTATAATTAAGCGTAGCAAATCGATCACTCGAGTCATCACTCAGATTTCGTGCCGCAATTTCGAACGCCGTTCATCTTTTTGATATAAAAAATAAAGTCATCGCTTTGAAAAAAGTAGCGATGAAACATTAACGTTTGCAAGTATGACAATTAGCAAACTCCCTGATGCTTTTTCACTGGCAACAGGACCATACCACAAAGACTACAATGAAGTGTTGAGGAGCAGCTAGCTAAAATTACTGAGGCTACTAATATAACCACTTTTTTCCAGTAGCTTATAAGTAGCAAAGCTACATTTAAAATGTGATTGTATTCCAAAAAAAAAAATTTAAAACAAATATTGCGATGTAATTTGGCAAAATGGTATCGCGTTACTAAATCATACACTGTAATTTCTTTACAACGACGGTAATTTCAACTAGAGGCATTTTCGCAAAAAACATGCATATGTGATTGTCTTTAGCAGCAAGAGGATTAGGGTTAGAGTTATCACATAATGATGCAGCCATATAACGAGTCTTGTTTATGATGCAAACGGCGCCACTCATAATGCACTCAGCAAACATTTAGTCATTGAACACGAAGGGGTTTCTCACAAATAATAAAAAAAGGAAAAACGGATATAACTCGTAAAGGAGTGAACATAGCAAAAACGCATATGAAAGCAACCTACACAGGTATAGCCTGCACATTTTAGAGTTGGAACAGCGTTTCTAGTGCAAAAACTGGAGGAGGTGAATAACATGGGTGAATAACGAAATAACGATGCACGTAACGCATTTTTACGGGCAGAAAAATGGATAGAACTCACAAACGAGTGCACATATTGATGACATGATTGATAGCTACATACAGCACTATAGCATGCATGTTTCAGAGTTGAAACAGCATTTCTAGCACAAAAACTGTAGGAGGAGTTGTGTGCATCACAGTCCTCCCTTGGCAGCTGCCAATTGGAGTCTAACTTGGCAAAGATGGAGGAAGAATCTGTGCTTGTATTTGTCAAACTATCTTTGAAAGTTGAAATGGACAGAAGCCGAAAATTAAATCCTTCTCCAATCAAAACATCACTCAAACCTTGGTGGGATTTGACATTGTTAATATGTAGTGTAAAATCTTGTTTAACATCACATTTTACATCACAACATTTACATTGTTGTTAGCTACATTTAATCAGAAGAAGCTTGTCACTTGAAAAGCTACCATTTTAAAAGTAGCTTCATCGACACTGGAGCAACCTGGGGTTTAGAGTCTTGCTCAGGGGACCAGAGGTGGTAGCACTGGAGTTTAGGATGGGTTTAGTTTTTACCTCCCAACCTCATGGTCCCTAAATGGAATCAGACCACTAGAGCACTACTACTGCCGCAAATGAGCCACGAATAAAGTCCAGCAAGAAAAATGAACTCCGGTTTCCGCCTGAAGGTAAGAGTGAAGTGGCTCCAGCTTTGGCCCCCGAGGCCCCATATTCACGCTCGGAGTCGCTCAGCACTTCTGGCCCAGGGAAAGTGGTGTTTTTGAAGCTTTACGACCGCTCCACTTGAAATAACCATTACACTAACAAAGTCTGACCGGCGCTTTTCCCCCCACAGAGCGGCTCCGGGATTGAGCTATGGGCTCGGCGCTAATCTTCCCTCTGGCCGAGGTCGAACCCGAGCGTTTCGTTGGATCAGACCTCGATTCGGCCGCCGAGCGTGAACCGCAGAGTCCATCTGCGAGCCGAGTCGGGCCTCCTCCCCACCGAAGATGAAACGCTTGGGATGAGATTGAGACGAGTGTAGGTGGAGAGGGACGCTGAAAAATAGGTAGAAGACGGAAAAGAAAAGAATGGAGCTGTGTTTCTAGATCATGGATCAAATGCAGTCCAAATGGAGGATTGAGATTCTTCGTGAGAGAGTAGGAACATAATTAACGACGTTCTTTTACATCGGAGACAGATGAAGCACTGTTTTAAACCTTACATCTCTGTCCAAGAGTCAATGGGTTTCATTCAGTATTATCTTCTTAAGCTTTTCACAGTGTTGAGGAGGAATGGAATACATGTGCCGACGTTACATATCCGGATTACAAATTATGGGTAACTGTATTCCGTTACAGTTACAGTTTAAATACAGTTACATTGTTGAAAATAGTGGATTACATGACAGGATTTTTCATTTTTTTACGGAATGAATATTCATGCCTGTCTATACTTTTTACTTCTAATGCTTGAGACGACTACCACGAGTTTACACAACTGTCACATTTACTCGCAATGTTCTTTCATCACAGTTTAAATATCATCAGTGCCTCTGCCACCCCCCAAAAAAGTAAAATAGACTCTGCTGCGTTATGGAATACCATCCCTCCAGATTTTGGCTCTTATTAGCATGTAGCATCAGAAAGAGAACTTGGCATGATTACAAACCCCCCCAAGAACAGAGTTATGAGTTATGGGCATGCCATGATGTTTTATGTATCTGCTTAAGTTGAAAAGAGATGTGGTTGTATAATGACTCAGAAATGCCCCAAATCTCCAACGAACGCCCAGAACATTCGGGCCGTGAGCGATCGGGCCAGTGGATTGATTGTGGCAGAGAGCACATTTCCCAACCGGAGAGCTCCTCAGCACACATGCAATTCATGTTGCGTCCAGATCGTATCACGTTGGGTTTGATCTTCCACCGCGGTGCCCTGCACGAAACTGGCCGGCCTTGGATTCACGTCCCATCTTTTACAATGCGTGCTCAAGAGAAAGTATCATCGTCTCACAAGTAAGTACAATGTGCACATGAGAAAATATTGCGTTCGGATGTGAAAGTAACATGTCTTTACAAGCAAGTTTTGTGATCTCATGAGAAAGTATTGTATTCTTATGAAAACATATTGTATTCTCACAAGAAAGTAACACATGCTCTCGAGAAAGTATCACATTGTCACGAGCAAGTATTACATTCTCACAAGAAAGTAGCATATGCTCATTAGAAAGTCTTGCATGCTCTTGAGAAAGCATTGCATGATCCTGGGAAAGTTTTGCATGCCCATAAGGAGGAATCACATGCTCACATGAACGTCTTGCATGCCCACAAAATGTTTTAGTGTAAGCATGAGACATTACTATTGGAGACGCTCTGTTGCGGCCAAAATATGCAATTTTGCAACCTTAATAGAGATGTCCCTCTTGGTCAAAATTAGGAATGACAATTTATTTGACCTGAGAAAGAAGGGAATAAAGTTACAGTTGGGGTTTTGGCAAGAAATGCAATAACCACCATCACATCAGGTTTATTTGTATCCAACGTCTCCGCAATGAGCTGGAAAGTCATAAACAGTGTCTTTACAACAAAAATCGGGGAAGCAGTTAACAAGGCAAAAAGATGGAAGAAGAAGAAATAAGCAGTCACAATTAAAACAAAAAAACTTGTGCCACTCTCTCACGCTGTACGCTTCCAAGTCTCCCGTCAACACGAGCACAGACCTGAATCCAACCGTCTCAACAACAAATGCGCTCTCGTTTTCCTCGGTGGTGCAACCGTCGGCGACGAGGATCCAAGTCCGCTTCCCAGCCATCTGTGAATGCTCGACCCACCCATCCATCCATCCATCCATCCGTCCATCCAGAGTGCTGACTTTTTTCTGCTTGGGTGGGAAGAACAAGAGCTGGTTCCCTCCAAGCCTGTCAGTACCAAACTGCACTCAAATATTTGGGGTCTGTTAAGAATTATGCTGTTAAAATTCATCCACAAGCACGTCCAGCTGTCCATCTGCGGTGCTGAGTGGTGAAAAGACGCCATGATTAGACCACAAACAAGGCAAATGTTCAAGCTCACTGTAATAAGGTGGAACTCTGCCGTCAGGCCACTTTATTAGAAACCCTTGTCGTTGTCATTTACAGAAATTGCAATCACAAGCGAGTGATTATTTGTCATTGTGAACACAGCACAGCACATAGTGCACCACAATGAAATGTGAGCTCTGGATTTGACCCATCTGTGAAGCAGCAGTGGCCAGCTTTTTGGCAGAAATTGGGGGATTAGTGTTTTCGAACGGTACCTTGGTGATAAGTACCTCAGTGGTATCTTAATCTGCTCGGGATCACGGGTCCAACTCCCTAACTCTACCAACTGGCCCGAGTTATGACCAGTGTTCTAAATTGACAGACACAGGCACGACGTCGCCAACGCCACTGGTCCATAACAATTTTGGTTTGGTAAAGTATAATAGCTACATGTTTAAGGTGGTTGGACAATGTAATAATCACATCGCAAAGAGTAAATCTGACGATCCCACGTCATTGTCCAAGGTTTTGGATAAAGCTGCAAAGCTCCCTTTTTAGCTCACGGTGTACATTACTACAGCATTTTTGCATTTTAAACACTCCGGGGCAGGTTTTCTTAGTGAAGCAGACAGTGGGTGTTGATTGCAGGTGAGAAATGGCAGCAACGTTTTTTAAAACAGTGGAATAAAAGTAAAGAGGAAAAACACACAAGTCATTAAAAACATCACAAAGCAGCTAAACAAGCACTACACGCATCAAAAAAGAAGAAAAATGAAAAAATTAATAGATTCTCCACATGTTTGCAATCAACCATCAAAATCTGGGGAAGGTCCATTTTCCATTAGCAAATCTCACCAAGGCCGCGAGAGCCGTGGGGAAAAGAGCCTCGGCCTGGAACGAGGGAGCAAAGGATAGAGAGAGGGAGGGAGAGATGGAGGGAGGGAGGGAGGGAGCAAGAGATCGAGGGAGAAGTGGAATTAAGGGAGAAGTGAACAGAGAAAGAGAGGGATGGAGGGAGCAAGGGATGGAGGAAGAGAGGGATGGAGGGAGGGATGGAAAGATGGAGGGATGGAGGAAGAGAGCAAGGGATGAAGGGACAGATAGAGAGGGATGGATAGAGGAAACAAGGATGGAGGCAAGGAGGGATGGAGGGAGTGAGCAAGGGATGGAGGAAGAAAGAGATGAAGGGAGCAAAGGATGGAGGGAGCAAGGGACAGAGGAAGAGAGGCGTGGAGGGAGGGATGGAGGGATGGAAGAAGAGCGCAAGGGATGAAGGGGCGGAGAGGGATGGATAGAGGAAACAAGGCTGGAGGCAGGGAGGGATGGAGGGAGTGAGCAAGGGATGGAGAAAGCAAGAGATGGAGGGAGCAAGGGACAGAGGAAGAGAGGTATGGCGGGAGCAAGGGATGGAGGGAGGGATGGAAAGATGGAGGGATGGAAGAAGAGAGCAAGAGATGAAGGGATGGATAGAGTCCCTTTTTTCAGTTTCTCTTCCTCTCTCTCCAGTCTCCCTCCCTTTCTCTCTTTCTTTTTCTCTCCCATTCTCTTTTTCATTCATTCACTCCTTTTCTCTTTCCCTTCTTTCTCTCTCTCTCTCTTTACATCCTTCTCCTTGTTCTCTCTCTATTTCTTTGGTTGTTGTATTCTCCCTTTCTGTCATACTTTCTTTCCTTCATGCTGTCTTTCTTTTTTGTTGTCTCTCTTTCATCAAAGATCTCTCTCTCTCTGCCTCTCACTGCATTTTTTGCCTCTTTTTTTCTGTCTATTTTTTTTCCTTTTCATTCCTTTTTTTGTTTTTGCTCTCTCTCTCTCTCTCTCTCTCTCTCTCTCTCTCTCCCTCCCTCTCTCTCTCACTTGTCCTTCGGGGATTGTCTGTTGTAAGTTAGACTTGATAATACTTTACAGAACACTGAATAAAACCTGCTAACAGCAGTGCAGGTAGCACAGGACCTGGAGGCTGCAGATTTATTTTACAAACCTGTGTGATAACTCACCTACAGCCAGACCCTCTCTCTCTCCCTCTCTCTCTCTCTCTCCCTCTCTCCCTCTCTCTCTCTCCCTCTCTCTCTCTCGTTCCCTCCGTCCTGCGTGGTTGAGCTCAAGCTACATTACGCTGTACACTGTACAGTCCTCTCGTGCCCCTGTCTAAGTGCGCCCTGTGACATTCTGAAAAATAGTCATGCAGAAATTAATGACTAACACATGTTCCCTCGCTTTTTCAGTCCTGCAACTCCTTTACCTACACACACACACATACACATGCTCTGGTTCTCTTTTCGAGTCTGTGCCAGGAAGGTAAAACTATGCTGTAATTAAGCAGCACTTAGTGACATACTTCAGATTCAGACTCAACATTCAACATAACCGTGCTACAGCCGTGCACGTATAACTGCAGTTTAGTGACTCCACGATATTAAAATAAATGTTTCAAAAGTAGAGCTCGGCCAGTTAGTTCCAAACAGGTTAACAAAGAATAATAATCAGCGTTTTCCGCAGCTGCCAAGCGATTATACAATTATCTGCACAGTTGAGCAAGAGTTTAAACAAAACTGTTAAGCGGCCGAAAAGTACTGCAAAAATAAAAGTGACTCCAACGTTAATGATGCTACAGCAAAACAATTAACAATCAGGCAAGCGAGGAACTTAATAATGTGTCTGACTGCTTTACAAGACGTCTTTACCGCGTCCTATTACGAGAGGCCCATAAGAGCAGAGGGAGCTGAAAAAGGCTACAGCTAGGGCAGTACAGCTGGAGCCGTTATCAGAAGGTTGTTGGTTCAAGTCCAGGACTGGTAAAGGTACCACTGAGGTACTCATGAGCAAGGTACCATCCCCAAGCACTGCTTACTGGGTACTGCCAAAAAGCTGCCCACTGCTCCTTCACGGAAAGGTCAAATGCAGAAGTCACATTTGGTTGTAATGCATTGTGTGCTGTTCTGTGTTCAAATAATCACTCACTTTAAAAATTCCCTTATTATTTAGCAGAATGTGGATCAGACATTCACAACACACCCACTGACCAATCCTAAAAACGTGGAGTTCCAGTCAAGCGTTGATCATGTTGTATATTTGTGTAAATGTGACCCTCCGTGGCAAAACCAGTCGCTTGTTGCAAATTTCCAAAATTAAGTTATTATGTTTTCATGAAAGGGCATAAATCAAGCTTCAAAACGATACCTATATGGAATGAATGGGGCGACATATGACTGAGATATCAACATTCAAAGGAGTCGGGTTTCTCCTGTCACGCCAAGTGAGAAACGGAGAAATCTGCCTTTGAAGTTGACTATCGCCGTAGCACTCACAGACGCTTGGTGCGGTCGCGGCTACGTTTGTATTTACGGTAGCCTACGCTGCATTCACAGCCACACGGATAGCCTACCTGCGTTAGGTTAACTGAACTCGGGAGACGAAGATGGATTCCGGAGAAATATCTTCACGCTAGTCAACCAGTGGATTTACCGTAAATATTGAAGTAGAGCGGTCAAAACAGAAACCTTTAACATTCTGCTGGAATTGAATTCCTCACCTCAAGAAAGTCACGTTTTAAGATGGAAAAGTTTTTCAGCGTAATTTATTCACAACAGTACAGTATAGACCTTCCACTGTTTCAAAACACTAAAAACAAAAAATCCAACATTTTACCCCACGCAACATAAACGCTCGTTTTTCTCAGAAACCTCCGTTGCGACAAGCGACTGGTTTTGCCGTGGAGGGTCACAAATGAGTATCGCCTCTAATAAATGACCTGAACGCTTGACTAGATAAAGCGTCAATCCTTTATAAATCAGCGTTGCCTTACAGCACGCCATAGTCTCGGGGAGTGCTGACAGGACGGTGAGGCGTGGGAGCTCGTCCTCAGGGCTGCTTTGGTTCGTTAAGAACGGTAGTGGAGACGAGTTTTTAAGGTCGCTGACCAGACGGGGATTGTTATTCCTGCTCCCAGTTCTGACTCTTACTCATCCCTCAGACCAGAACTCAACACAAACATGCCTCTTCCTCCGACTGGAAGCCGTCCTCCGAGTTGTTTGGAGTGAAAACACGGTTGAGTGATGGGACTCCGGTCCAGTTGGAGCTACTGCCGGGTCGACGGGTCACAGCCACTGGATCCAAACTGACCGATGTGTTCCCAGAAGAGCTGCTGAGCTTGTAGTGTGTCAGACTGCAAAGAAAAAGAGATTTACAGTGAGGTTGCAGGAGCGAACAATGCTCATAAGTCATTATTTAGAAGTCTAAGATTGTCAAGTCTCAAGTTTTGAGCTTGAGTTTAAGTCAGGCCTCAAGTCAAGTCTTTAAACTTAAATCTTTAAGTCTCTGAAGTCTTTGAGATCGAGTACAAATGAAGTCTAAGTCTTTGAGGGTCAAGTCCAAATCAGGTCTCAAGTCTTTGAGCTTGAGTCCAAGTCCAGTTGAGGCCAAGCCAAGTCTTTATACTTAAGTCCCAGTCAAGTCTTAAGTGTTTGAGGGCCAACTCCAAGTCAGGATTCAAGTCTTTGAGCTTTACTTTGTGAAGTTGAGTCCAAGTCACGTCTCAAGTCTTTGAGCTCAAGTCTCTAGTCTTCAAGTAAGTAAGCTTGAGTCCAAGTCAAGTCTTTGAGCTAGAGTCCAAGCCAATTTTCACGTCTTTTAGCTTGAGTGCAAATCTTCTTCAAGTCTTTGAGAGCCGAGCACAAGTCGAGTCCAAGTTAAGTCTTTGAGCTTGAGCCCAAGTCAGGTCTAAAATCCCTGAGCTTGAGTGCAAGTCGAGTCTCAAATCTTTGAGGGTAAAGCCAAAGTCAGGTCTTAAATCTTTAACTTTAAGTCCGGGTCAAGTCAAAGACTGTGAGGGTTAAGAATAAGTCAGGTCTTTGAGCTCAAATCCAAGTCATATCTCATTCTGTGAGGGGCAAGTCCAAGTCAATCCTTGAGTCTTTGGTCACAAGCCCAGGTCAGGTTTTAAGTCTTTGAGCTCAGCCTTGTCTGTGTCCATGTCCATGTTAATATTTAGTGGTGATTGCACCAGATTGGGATTTGTAGTCACCTTGGGGCCAAAGTCCGCACCCTCATAATCAGCTAAAAGAGAAGCAGAAATCCAGAGCTAAACACTTCCACCTGTCCCTGCAAGCCTTAAAGCAACCAAGTATAAAACATTTTCAACACACACACTTACACACAAACACTTATACACACTTATACACACACACACTCACACTCTGCCATTTCTTCCTGTTCTGCAGCTTGACACAATTCGCCCAGTCGACTAAAATTAGCCTCCTCAATAAAGGTCGGGTCAAAATGGGACGGACGGGAAGCGATTAGCGGCGGGTAAATGAGGCTCCGCCCCTCCTGCAGGTGGTAGCCAATAGGATTTTACCACATTAGCTACTTACGCTATTAGGCGATTAGGCGGAGGATAATTGTGCTCTGTAGTGAACACTTCCTCCCCTAACTCCCTCATTTAACCGTAATCTGCTGCGGAAACCAGCAGTCACAACTTCAGCCCAATCAATACGTAAAGACGCCTTTCAGAAAGTTCTGTGATTTTACATTTCATAATATTTTTTTAAGTTTTCTTACACTGTTCTTAGTACACTACAATATAATGAATACCAAAGGTCTGAAGGTGCAAATTTGACTCAAAAATAAGAATAAGTCACAAATGCACACACACAAGAAAACTGAGTTGAGCTCAACTTTAGGATGGTCCTCACGAAGTTGCCATAAAATCACACACAGCGTTGGGTTATGTAGAAAATCAAATAAAATCTACATTTACAAATAAAGCCATATTTATGGAGGCGAGGCTTTGATGTGTTGTAGTCGTGCGTGATAAACTCAACTATAAATTTAATTCTCATTAAAATGCTGCATTCACTGATAACTTCCATAAACTCATAATATGTCCTCCATCATCATAATTATGTTTATTCAACTTTGGATTTTTTAATCTTCAAAGATGGGTGAAAAGATAAGACAAACTCAATAAAGCTGATCTGTGCTAGCTATTAAACACACAAAACATTTATCATAAAGTAATAAACACAATGTTAAAGAAAACTTTGTGCTGGAAAAAATATATATATTTCACCAGCTCTGCCTTTTGATAGTGTTCTTTTCCTCTCTTCTTTTCTTTATATTAAAATAATATAAAATGATAATAATAATAAAAAAAAAAATAATAATAATAATAATAATAATGGGATGGGTCAAATGCAGAGTTGACATTTTGGTTGTGGTGCACGGTGTTCTATTACTATGACACAATGACCAAATAATCACTTACATTTTGTCGAAATGAGTTCATATTCATCAGTTTTGGAGCCAAACTTCATACAGAGCAACTTACTAATTACGGATAAATTATTTCTTGGCCCGATGGGATATAATCTATTCGTGTAACACTAGCGTCAAGACCTCGCTTCACTTTTCTCTTTTCGTACTCTTCAAGGAGTTTGCATTAATTAAAAGCACGGCGTGCTCCGAGCTAACGACCCTCGCGAGTGCCATCGGTTTGCGGCGATGTTTTTTCAGCGTAATGTCGTGCCATTTTGGCCGCTAGAGTACATTGTATCAGACAGCTGCGTCGCTGATGCAGGCGCATTCATCGCATAAATGAGCGGCGATTGGAACCGGGCAGGACTGGCTGACGGCGGGCGCAAGGCGGCTCGATATCTGGTTAGCGGCCAGCGGATCGTCGGAGGCAGCGTTGATGAGACCTTGATCTTTTGGTGGCGTGAAAAAATGTCAAATGGGAACGGTTTGAAAAGCAAAATACATGCGTCGAGTGCCCATTGAGTTTTCATCTCGCGGCAATTCATTCCATAGATCGAATTGTTTCATAGGCGTCTAATGAGTGATAAAGAGTCACATTTCAACAAAACAGTGGAATTAAAATGGCCTATAAAAATGCTGCTCCCCCAGTCCGATATAAACTTTAAAATGACTTCGTTTGATGTTTCAGCGACTTTGTAGCGATACCAACTGGCAGATGTAGACAGTTTAAAAATAACATTGAACAAGTTTCTTCAAAGCAAAAATTAGCGACAAGCTTTTTCATCACAACAATTTATCAACTATTTTGGCAAAAAAGTGACGTTGTTCAAGATGTCAAATGAGTAAACAAAACACTCTTTGGCAAAATATCAGATATAAAAGACAAATGAGCTGCTTACAAAGTAAAAATCAAGGTCAAAATACACCTTAGAATTAGCGGGTATTTGTGCAAACACTTTATCAGCTATTTTTGAGAAAAGGAGAGTGATGTTTCATTATTAAAATGAGTTGCTTTGAAAGCAAAAATCGAGATTTAGACAACAATCGAGCGAATTACACTTCTGACAGAGTACAACCTGTGTCCGTCACGTTTTTCTGTTGGTGGCGCCTATTTTTAATAAATCCTACAAACTAAAACAGCACCTTCAGCGGAAAAAACGGCAGTGGAGATGGTCAGAGCACTTCAAGTTGAAGTCCGTTGAACTTTTAGAACAGTGCTGCGCTCGTCAATGTCACTTCTCTCTTGCTAGCCAATCAAATTGAAGAGGGCGGGGCATACAGTCAAGAACTCACTAACAACAATGGTGGAGAATCTGGAGTAGCTAGAGGAGATTTCACGCACCCAATCTCGTCTCAAACACGTGAGAATCTATTTCAAACGCCGCCGCTAATGCTACGATGTGATTTCTCTTCATCTTCGGCTAAACTAGCGATCTCATGAAAACCGTTGGCGCAGAAGTACCGATAAGCGCTTTTTACGTAACTTAGCAACAACAAGCACTGAGAGAAAGTGCTGAAAATTCAACAACACCTCTGGAAGTGAGGGTTTTGAAACGCGCTCAATGATCGTTTGGTGGACATAGCGGCTATTTGGTGATGAGTGACATTTCCTTCATGGCATCAAGCGAGCGAAATAGGTTGACGTACCGACATTACATCTTGCAAAAATTTATTTCAGTGAAAGCAAGGGGTTGAATTCCATGAGTTGGTGATATCTAACTTACATTCCTACAGCAATTTTTCTGCTAACTACCTGTCCTAAGGTATCATTGTACGTTAGGATCCCTACGCCCATCACTGGCCGGTTCTTTGTAAAATGTAAGCTGACCTCAGTAACCAAAAAGGTAATGGTGTGGCGTGGCGATATTAGCATGACAGATGCCAAGCGCCCCCTACGCTCCTGCCAGAATAACATAACGTCACCTTAACGCCATTAGAACGTCATGAGGGTGTTCAGGATTTCAGAATTTGGATTTGGGAAAGGTCGCAATCTGTTTCCAACTGCTCCATTTAGCAGTAAGTCATGAAACATAGTCAGAGAACTGCCCTCTGCCTCCGGACCACCAATCCGTGCCATGAATCCGGACCTAATAACAACCCCCGTGGGGCGGTGCTGGCTCAGTGATGACATCAGAATGAGGTAAAGCCCTGCAGAGGAGGAGGAGGAGGTTGAGGGATTAGTGAGATTGAACTTCGAAATAGCCGAGAAAGCATGTGTTTAATAAGCGAAGTGATGGATTTAGACATTGGGAGAAAAGAACAGAATTTAGAATACTAGATGATGTAAAATCCGAAGAAGTCAAGTGAGTCTGGAACGGAGTGCAGTTAGAACATGAAAACATTACATTTGTTGTTGTGAACACCTACAATGAATGTGATGTCTGAATTTGACCCTGCGTGAAAGAGCAGTTGGCAGCACCCTGGGACAGCAGTCCTTTGGGACAGTACCTTGCTAATAGGTACCTCAATTGGTACCTTTACCGGGACCTGAACTGGTGTCCACGGACCCAACACTCTAACAGATTACTACCAGCTGCCCAACTTCTGTGAAAATAGAGTGTTGTGGTCATTGTGAACTGGCCCAACACGTTGACAGTTCCTCCCCGCCCCATCTTTAAAATGTGATCTCCGTGTTTACCCGCTTCCACCAACCAAAAGCGCCTCTTGAACTTCTCAAAAATGAAATGCATAGAATGATCAAAACAAAAGTGAAAAATTGGGTGTGAGTACGTGGGTGTGAGTGTGAGTGTGTGTGTAAATGTGTGTGTAAGTGTGTGCCACACCTCGTTCTCGATGACCCCTGTCATTAACCTCATCAGGCCTGACAGGATCCCAGACACTCTGATGACATCACACACCTTCTCTCATGGTCTCTAGTCAATAAGCAGCTATTAAAACCAGGGAAAATAGAAACGATAAACACACTTATTTTTCTCTCTCTCTCTCTCTCTCTCTCTCTTTTTCTCTCACTCTCTCTCTCTCAAATCTCTTCCCTCATTCTCTCTCTCTCTCTTCTCTCTCTCTCTCTCTCTCTATTAGGCAGCTCTTCTCCTCTCGCTTCCCTCAAACTAATTGCTGCTTGTAAAAATGACCCAACAATGAAACTTGAGACAAACAGACCTGGCTGCTGGAGAACGAACCTGAGTGGTGGACGGGTGAAAGTGATTGATAAAGAAATATGAATGGTGGCGCATGTGTAATAGGTAGAGTGAAGTGAATGAAAAAAGTGAGCTGATGAATTAATTGAGAGAGAGAGTGCAAGTATATAGTGAATGAATTAATGAATCTAATACGTGAGTGTGAAAGGGTAAGTTAGTATGTGTGAGTAATGGAGTGTGGGGGGAATGGGTGGAGTCAGTAGGTGGTCAGATGAATATTTTAATGAGTGAATAAATGAATGAATGGTGAATATTTAGAGAGTGAATAGGTGAGTTAATGAGTAAAATTGATTGAGAGGGGGTGAGTGAATGGATGAATAAGTTAACAAGTATGTGAGTGATTGAATGAATGAATCAGTGAGTGAGCAAGTAGGTGAATGTGTGAATAGGTGAGTGAATGGTGAATTAGTGAATGGAGTTGGTGAGATGGGGAGAGAGAGTGAATTTGTGAAGAAGTTGAGTATTGGTGAACGATAAATCAGTGATTGAATAACTGACTATGCAGTGAAAAAGTTGAGTTTGTTACTGTTACAGCCACTGCAACCTCTTATCTCTTATTAAACACACACACACACTTCTACTGGACGCAGGACAGAGTGCGTGTGTGTTATGCAACAGCACCATAATAACACACAATGGTGGCTCTAGAAGGCAAACAGTTTTAAGTATTTTTTATTTCACAGTAAAATAATAAACTTTTCATCTTAAAACGTTAAGTAGCTGTAAGTAAATATGAGGGAGATATAACATAAGGCCTGATAAAAGTGAGATCAGGTTTATTAGGGCCTTGGGGCGGTCAGCGTGCGAGCTGCTCCAGACCCAGCCTCACTCGAGCTGTGATTTCTTCTCAAATGAAAACTAATTAAAAGTATTTATAAAGCAGACGTTGAGGCAATATTTTGGTTGGAGTTGCCACGCAACATGCTGATTGGGTCGGGGTTCTGGAATGGTCCGGGAGGAGCCAAATGTGGGGCCAAGACGGCCGACCCGTGAGATCATAGCTACGAGATACTGGCACGAGGCCTCTTTGACACGTTGGCAGGTGATAGGCAGCCATAAAAGCCGGGATCTGGGCTCAGTCTGACATCCGCTGTTCACAGCCTCCAGAGTACAGCTTTTAGACTTTCAACCACCCGCACACCACTAACACACACACACACACACACGGCGGGCTTTGCCAGTTCAGTAGGAGCGGTCATAACCGCTAAACGTGGGGGTCAAAGAAGTCAGTTCTAATATATTGTAATGAGATTCTAAATACAGGGACATTTATTAATTACAAGTTACAATTTTAAATCACGCTTTCCTGCCAAACAACCAAAGAAACAGGAAAAGGTTTTGTTCTATAATTGAAGTAACAATCTGTCACAATAATTATAAAAACATAAAAACAGAATCTGATTCGGATTAGGTTACACAATCGAGACCAGTCTTGTAACAGAAATTCAGCAAGAGAATGATGCCTGGGCGTGTTGTTTTGAACACAGTGACTATTTATTAGCACATTAAATTAAAAAGATTTATATATATTTGATGTTTACGTGCACTTTTAAAATCCTCAAGTCCACACACATTTTTCAGCTCTGCAACGAATTTGGGCAAAAATGTAATAAAATAAACGTTTAAAAAGCCTTATTTTCACATTATACCTGGAAAAAAAAATCTGGAGCTCTAGGCAATCAATGAAAAATCGCACACTTCACACAAAACTTTCTGTGAGAGAGTGGGTGGGTGAGTGGGTGGATGAGGGTAATTGAGTGGATGAGGGGTGGGTGAATGGGTAAATGGTGAGTGGGTAAGTGGATGGATGAGGGTGAGTGGATGAGGGGGTGGGTGAATTGGTAAATGAGTGAATTGATGAGTGAGTGGATGAGGGGTGGGGTGAATGGGTAAATGAGTGAGTGGGTAAGTGGATGGATGAGTGAGTGGATGAGGGTGTGGGTGAATGGGTAAATGAGTGAATGGGTAAGTGGGTGAATGGGTGAGTGGATCAGGGGGTGGGTGAATGGGTAAATGAGTGAATGGGTAAGTGGGTGAATGGGTGAGTGGATCAGGGGGTTGGTGAATGGGTAAATGAGTGAGTGGATGAGGGTGAATGGGTAAACGAGTGAATGGGTAAGTAGGTGGATGAGTGAGTGGTTGAGGGTGTGGGTGAATGGGTAAATGAGTGAGTGGGTAAGTGGGTGAATGGGTGAGTGGATGAGGGTGTGGGTGAATGGGTAAATGAGTGAATGGGTAAGTAGGTGGATGAGTGAGTGGATGAGGGGGTGGGTGAATGGGTAAATGAGTGATTGGGTAAGTGGGTGGATGAGTGAGTGGATGAGAGTGTGGGTGAATGGGTGAATGGGTGAGTGGATGAGGGTGAATGGGTAAATGAGTGAGTGGGTAAGTGGGTGAATGGGTGAGTGGATGAGGGGGTGGGTGAATGGGTAAATGAGTGATTGGGTAAGTAGGTGGATGAGTGAGTGGATGAGGGTGTGGGTGAATGGGTAAGTGAGTGAGTGGATGAGGGAGTGGTTCAATGGGGAAATTACATGGGTGAGTGAGTAAGTGAGAGAGAGGAGTCAGTCAGTGAGTAAGTGGGCGTGTGATTTAGTAAATGGGTGAATGAGTGTGTGAGTGAGTGGGTGTGTGATTTAGTGAGTGAGTGGGTGAATGGATCAGTGAGTGAATAAGTGGACATGTGATTTAGTAAGTGAGTGAGTGAGTGAGTGAGTGAGTGGGTGGGTGTGTGATTTAGTGAGTGAGTAAGCGAATGGATCAGTGAGTGAATAATTGGGCATGTGATTTAGTGAGTGAGTGGGTGAATGAGTGAGTGAGTGAGTGGGTGTGTGATTTAGTGAGTGAGAAAGTGAGTGAGTGAGTGAGTGGGTGTGTGATTTAGTGAATGGGTGAATGAGTGAATGTCAGTAGTTACATGGGTGAGTCAGTGACTAAGTGAGTGAATGGGTGAGTGTGTGAATGAGTGAGTGGTTGAATGACTGACTGGGTAAATGAATGAATCAGTGAGTGGGTGAATGGTTAAATGAGTTGGTGAGAGAGTAAGTGTTGTATGAGTAAGTGAGAGGGTGAGTCACAGAGAGGGATGAATGAGTGGGTGAATGAGTAAGTAAAAAGGCTAAGCGAGTAAGAGAGGGATGAATGAGTGAGGAAATTTGTGGGTGAGAGTGTATAAATGATTGTTAGTGAACGAATGAAAAGTGAGTGGGTGAAACTTTTGAATCCGTTAACGCTGAGTGTATTTATTTGATTGAATATTGCGAGCTCACTCTCCAACGCCGCCGTTAACCTGCGTTTATGCTCTGAAAACGTCTAGTGACGGAGGAGTATTTGTCATTTGTTAATCAGTAACGGTCAGCCCCAAAAAGTAGCAGCAGCAGTTTGACCTCTCGGAGCGCTGATGGATAGCACGGGGGGTAAGAAGGGCGGGGGCAGATTGGGAGAGGGGCAATAAGAAAGATTAGCCTGCCGTTAGAGGGAATTATCAGTGATAACGCGGTGTCTCGGGTTACGAAATCCAGCCAGGAGGGTGGTGGAGGAGACAAAAGAGTCTGAAAGAAGTTTGACGTCTCATCTAGAGGTCACTCTAATTAAAACCTTCTTCATCAAACCTCGATAACGTTCCTGTCCTCGGTCAAGTGTGTCCAGTTTTCCAGCAACTTTAGATTTAGTTGTTAGACAAAAATGTGACCCTGCCTATGATAACCCAGCTAAAGTCATTTTTTGGCAACTCTCTGTTTTATATATAAAATAATTCTACATAATTTAAAGAACATTTTCTGAAAATTTCACCTTGATATCTTTAATACTGACCAAGTAAGGCCATGTCAAAGATTTGGCAAATTACAGGTTTTTGAGAAATTTCAATGTAAAAACACACATATTTTCAACACTGATGCATCTTTGAACCATAATTATCCTGACTGTGTGTCATAAACCAAATGAAAGCTTACATTCTACCATTTCAAGTGATATATGACATTTATGGAAAAATTCTGATACTTTTGGAAAATGGGTCTATTATTATGATATGCATGGCGAAAAAGCATGCACATCAACACGAAAAAGCATGTTTAAACACTCGGCTACCTTCTGTTCCTTCTGTTCCTTCTGTTCCTTCTACCTTCTGCCGCCATGGGGGATGGAAAAAAAATTACCTCAGAATTACCTCAGAGTTAGCGTCGAAGTCTTTTTTTTTTTTTTGAGAGATACCAAGCATAAAATGTGGATGAAATAGCCTGGTTCGATTGACAAAACGTTCATCTACCGAAAACAAAGCAGTGTTTCTGATGTGTACACAGTGACACAAAGCAACACACACAGAAAGCGGCACCCGGCTAAAGTCGCCATTTTTCTAGCTCCTCTTTACCTGACGTGACTGCCGCGGATACACACTGATCTTAATGTCTGTATGCACTTTATAATGATAGAACAGTAGTTAATAAACACCCAAATCACCAGTTGTTTTTGCACATAAAGTAATCCCAAAGACGTTAGAAAAGCAATGTTTACGAAGCCAACCGCCGGTATTTTCCGGTGGAAAATGGAAACATAAGGTGAATAAAATCACGAATTTCGCTTTTTATCCTGTTAGAAATTACACTTCAAACATTACATCCAAAAACCTCAGAACATAATCTATCATTTACTGCAATAAACTCATATGGCATATTGTTGACATTTGTCTCGCTATGACTACTTTGACGCTCTTTATTTCATAATTAGATTTGGCGATTTTAGCCGGGTTTTCACAGGCGGGGTCACAAATGCTTATTAGTTTTAGTCCCATTTTAGTGACTTCTATCCTGTAGTTTTAGTCTAGTTTTAGTTAAGTAGTTACATTTTGTTCAATTTCTTGTCAAGCCCTGCATGTTTACGTTTTGAAGTCTTAGCCTGACTAATACCAACTTTTTGGGCTTTCCCCCCAAACTATCAGTTCAGGCGCATATTTGCCATTTAAGTTATATTTGTGGCTTTTTTGTTGTCAGCAGCATTCCATCTGCCCACGTCCCTCTACCAGTCCCACTATTTCAAAGGGGTCTGAGTTCAATTGGAGTGTTCACAACAACTTTTAAATAATAAAATTAAAGTTTATTTGCGTAATAAAAGTCGTAACAGTTGAGAACTCCTAAATGGATAAGGGTGGACTAAACCTATCAGTTTTAGCTCATAGCACTTCACCGTATTTGACCTCTGTCTTCAGTGTGAGCGCTGGTCTGAGAAACGAGCTCCAGCGCAAACACTTCCACCAAACTTCAAGCGATTTTATCAGCAATACATTGCCTCATTTGTTTGGGGTCTTGAGAGCGAGACAACCCCCCAGAGTGAGTGCTAAATCACACACACACACTCGTGCAAACGCAAACACACACGCAACTCTCTCAACATTCCCATTTTCAGTGGTGCAATCTCCAAATACTTAATTAAAAAAGTCCTAGAGATGAGTTTGACACTTTGGCTCAGTGACCACGCGATTTCCGCATCACTGTTCGTTAAAAAGCTGAAATTGAGACTTGATTTACTTTAAGAAACAATCTTATTATTGTTACTGCACATATAAATAAAATTAGCTAAATTCCAGCATTTAATCTTGAGTAATGTTTCAGATATGATTTATAACATTCATTATAAATCATATCTGAAACATTACTCAAGATTAGACACTATAATTTAGCAAATTATATTATTCTGTTAAAATTATGAATAAACTTTAAAAAGTGCAGGTAAACTTCAGTTGCAACAAAAACATTTCAAGCAAATGCAGGTTGTGTAATGTTATTTTTCCACTAACAATTACTTACCAAAAGGTAAATTTATCTGAATACTAATCATTTTAATAATTATAAAATGAACTTTCCACAGAATGTTATTTTCTGTTCATTCTTGAATTGCTTTCTTGCTTCATGATGAACTTTGAGACTAGACAACCCCGTACAATTCAGTGAAATTCCTTAAATTTATAAATTAGACCACAACTCTAAATTTTACATTCTGTGCATTCTCTTAAAAAAACAGCATTTCTGTGTTAGTTTCTATTTACAACTTTAACTTTGATTTTCCTGTTTAATTTGCTTTTGTCTGATTCTAATTATTAAGAATTTTATCTAGCTTTCTTTTGTTTCAAATATGTATTTAAAAGATCAAATGGTAAAATGGAACTTTTTCAAAACACTAAATGTTAGTAGTATTTAAGTCTTTACACAAAATATGAACTATAAATTCTTTGTAAAACCCAAAAATGCTAACCACAAATGCTATTTTCCCAACTTTAAGACTAAACAAAAACTGAATATAGATCAAAACAACATCAACTGAAATTCTGTTTTTCTCTCACAGTGTATATAAAATAACAGTTAAAATGCCAGATTTGGTGATGTAAAAACTATAAACCAAAAATAAATAATTTCAAAACTTTTTCCGCTTTTAATACGACACAATATTTTTCTATATTCTATAATACATACTGCAAATATACATATATAATCAGTCCCTCCAGGATTTCGCAGATTTTTTAGATTGCTTGAATGCTTAGATTACTAAAATGCTTGATTTTTCGGCAGCTTTTCTAAAACATTGCGATGTAAGTTGTGTTGTTTTGTTGCAATAAAGTATAAAGAAAAATGTGCAATTTCGTACGCTGTTCTTTAACAATTAAAATGAAGGGAAAAAATCACTGTTATTTTTATTAATAATTAATCGTTTAGTTATTTTTGAAGGTAAATGTGAGGCATTTTTATCACACGTTTCCTGCATCTTCTAAACCTAACGAGCAAGTGAGTTTGCTGACGTATGGCTCAACGTTTTGCGAGAAATGACAATGATTGGTCAAAAATGGCGGAAAGGTTGCAATAATTGGTCAAAATTGCACGCTAGTAATAAATTTGGAGGTTTGGCTGAATTTGCGTTAACAGTTGCAGTCGCAACATTGTGAAATCCTGGAGGGTCTTAATGGTAATTTAAGTTTAATTTAATCTGTTAACTAATTTCTAAACTCTTTTGTTTTGCCAAATCTTAGGGTGGTACAGGGGACATTTCACTGCATGTTGTATGTGTATGTGATACATAAAGAATATTATTAATACTTTTTGGTTTTATTGCGGCAGATATTATTACTTTAGTCTTTTTTGGGTAGCAGTCTATGCTCACATCTTGCTCTGAATTGAAATTTTATAAAAATACAATAAAATAACTTACAGTTCCAATATTTACACTTCTCACCATGTAAGTGACATTCTTAATCTCCTCAGCTGCACAACACACACAGAGGGGATAAAACTAAAAGCCCCGAGGAGCCGAGCGCTATCACATCCCCCTTTTCTTTTAGGAACATTGGGACCCAAAACGGCGTCCAAGTGGAATATGGCAAAAAGAGCTACATGATGTCATGACGATTTGGCAGTGGACGGCGTCCAGCCGCATTATCTGCAGCGCAGGAACATACGCCTCTCGGTCCAGTTTCTGTTGGAAGCAGAAATGTTTTTAAGATTATTTTAATACAGATAGATAATGCGGCGCTGTGCCTGCTCATGCCTGAAGCCTGCAGGACGTTCGCTGTGCAATCGGCCGGGTTTTGCAACTCTCTATTAAATCGTCGACTCGCAAACGCACAGCGTCCAATGTGAAGTTCAGTGATGGGTCAGAGTTTTCCCATGTTTTACAGGATAAATGTGAGCAATGAGCCAAGAATAAAAAGCAACGGTGGTTCATTTTAAAGGACGGTGACACTCCATGTCATATTACAGTATACATTATACATGCAGTATAGGAATTTACTCAATAAAGGTGTGAGTGCAGTACAGCTCGCGCTGCCTCACTTGCCTCGAACTCTGAATTTTCTTGGCACGCGACACGTAGCCTATCCAAAAAAGAGTCTTGAGTCTTGAGTTTTCTTTTGTTGTCTTTTTCTTTACTACAACTTAAGACTGTTACAAGCAAAAGATAAATCCCTAAGACTACAAAGATACTTTACGTGACGTTACGTGACGGTCAAAAAACTGTAACGCTCCTGAGTTCTCAGCTGTAACACGATTCCATGCAAAACTAGTTCTTTACGTTCTTGTATCTTATATATATATTTAAGGATCCAATCAGATTACAACACTTAAGGCATGTATTACTTCTATTGTTACATACTAGTACATTTAACGTGTATACGTATTAATATAATTCTATTACGTAACACTGTACATGGAAAGTTATGGAAAGTTCCAGAAACATATCTCTACTTTCTATTGTAAATAGTTATGAAACATTAAATCTAAATATTCACACATTCATGCACAAAATGGCTCTAACAAAAGGTATTATGAATGCTTTTTGAAGCTTTAATGTAAATTTACACCCAGTATCATTCTGCGTTATTGAGGGTCAATTCTAAAAGTGCAGTCTAAACTGCCAGGCTATGTGATATTCTACAATGTATTGTATCTACAGATTTTCAGATCGACTTATCCGTCAATGAAGTCGAGTCGACAAGTCGCTTGATGACGCCATCACACAGACGCAGCGGAGGAACGCAGGTTTCCAACAGTGAGCAACTTTTATTAAAGTTCTCTGTAACATTAATAGTCAACATGACAATTAAACAAAACAAAACATCGTCTTGTGTTTAAATTCCCCTCGCGCCAACGTTCCCGCCCTTTTTATGAAGTGACTATAATAATTGGTTAAGTCAAGGTACATGTGTCAGCGTAAGCCAATCAGAGGCAGAGATTGCATTGTGTACACAAGCGCGCACAGAGAGAGGAAAAAAACACACGACCTGTCGACTTCTCTCAGGGGTCGTCGACTTGTGCCTCCAACGTTGACGTGTGGACAAATCGGCTTTTCTGTTAATGCCCTAGTGCCTACTAATGCCTAGTTTCAGGGAGGGTTTCCCTGAGAGTCCCAATAATGATAGCACTGACAGTAGAATTTAAACCCAAGGTTCAGAGGTGAATATCCAAACCGTTAGACCACCAACGTCACATACACTGTATATAAATATATATGCATATTTTTTAAATTACTTTCCATTTGAAATGCTTTTAATACTGAGTCATGGTTAATATCTGAGTAGCATTTACAGTTGGAAAAGTGGATAACATTGGAAAATTAGAAATTCACAAACAATGGATTCACAGAAATAAAGCAAGATCCTGTGAGAATCCAAAAAAACGTCGCCGGAGACACGATCCACAGGCATAAACAGTCACACAGATCATTTCATCTCCACAAAAGCTCTGGGATGCTTCAGGAAAAGCTGACGTGTCTAGATTTACGGCAGGACGAGTGTCTTCAGAAAGCGTGAGAAGCATTTTTGATCTTTAAGCCTTGGCCTTCGTCTCCTCTTCGTGTTTTGTCTGATTTTTGGATTTGGTCTCCCTACGGTGTGGTTGGTGGAAAATGGAGGGGGAAAAAAAATCCTGAAAGAGCTTGAAGTACATCTTCCAGAAGCACAGACATATTTCATTTAGATAAGAGTGTTATTTCCACTCGTAGCGAGTGCCCACATCCCTCCGTTCTCATGCAGCTCTCAACCAGTAAATGTATACAGCATGGCTTTCCTCAGTCAACAAATAGAACTGATATTGTGTAAGATGCTGGCACACAGCGGCAAAACAGTGGGCTTTTGGACCAGACTCCACACTGAGCCGCAGGGGCTGGACGTTTAGATGAAAAAGTGTGTGTGTGTGTGTGTGTGTTCATGTTTTTAGGAGGTTGTGAGGACCTGGATGTCTGTTAAAAAAAAAAAAAAAAAAAAAAAACATGACTTGTTCATTGACTGTGGTTTGTGGGAACGTGTGGCATGTGTGGAAAAACATTTTTGTCAGAAAGTTCAAATTCTACTTGAGACCCTTTTAGGAAAAACAATTTTACAGGAACATTGCTCATGAGTACCTCATTGGTACCTTTGGCCTATAACTCTTTTTTGACTCATTTCTGGGAGAGAACTACATTTGTGTGCAAGATAGCGTTCCACATGAGAGTCGCGTCACAATAACGCAGTGGACACACGTTGCAATAATCACTGAAAATATCAAGTAAATGTCTGTATTGTGAGTAGAACGCTGGTTGTTGTTATTTATCAGCTAAAAATGAGTTTTGTCTGTAATAAATGGGAAGATTTGACTGAACTGGACACTTTAGTGAATGGCTTCGCTGAGAGTCGTGTGCGCTAACAAACAGCGTGTGTTTACATCACGAAAAATGTCATTCATGCGTTTCCACATGATTACTTCAGTGTTTTGTGACAGAACTGGTTCTCGTCTCCTTCTTATTCTTCTTTTATGGCGGTTGGCGTCCAGCTTAATGCTGCTTTACTGCCACTGCGGCTTTGGTTAGCTTACTGTATGTACGTGTATAATAACATAGACCCAACTAATCGATTATTAAATTAGTTGTCAACTATTTTAATAATCGATTTTAATTGATTTAATCGATTAGTTGTTGCAGACCCAATAAATAATTTAGCATATACATATGGTGTATAATTATTACATTGGTTTAATTTAGAAAACAGCATTTAAGTCAAGTATTTCCTTAAGCAGAACAGAATAATTTCAATGTCCTTCTCACAGAGAAAAGTTATTCATTAAAAACTGTGAAATTACCTGCATCGTGGGCACGCAATACATTAAGACATAATGTAAGAAAAGGCACCACAACAAAGTGGACTCAGGAGGAATCAGGAAAAATATACTTTATATTTAATCCCTGAGTTGATATTTTGAGCTAGCCTAGAGGTAGTTATGTAGCTTGTAGCTTCACTTCTGTGACGTATAGTTTGGCTGTATTTTTGTATGATAAGTAGAAATTTCGCTTACGTTATTGAAATTTGGGCATTTTGAAGATTCTTTGTAATTTGCAATTTCAAAAAGTGGATAATTGTTGAATTTGGTCATACACTGAAATGTTATTGTTGACTGTAAAAGTTGTCATGTATCGCTAATATAAAAATATCGTCATTTCACAAGGAATTGTAGCTTCATGTTTAAGTTATAATGTGCAACATAATCACTTTGTTGCAAATGAGATTCTGAATGCAACTTGAATGTCGGTCAACATTGGTCAAATTCATGGACAACGCTACTTAGATACCGTTGCATCCCATAAATCGTACAACGTCATGTCCATGTTCTTATTTTACGTCAACATCCAGACCTCGTATACTAGCATTCCCACTCCAAGGATATTTTAAGCCCTGGTTTTGGGAATTTTAGGTCGGATTTTAGGTAGACTTTGGGAGATGTGATTTTCCTCATTTAGCCGTTTCTGGCGCAAAACGAATGTTAAACATTTGATAAGTGAGCGGGTAATCGGCGAGGTCGCTAATGCATCGCTTCCACCTTTCCAAGCGACGAGTCAGAATCCTTCAGGGAGGGAGCTAGACAAATGGAAAAAGGAAAAAGGGAAGGATAAACGAGTGCGGGGATTCTCACCAGTAGACGGATAAATAGTGGAGGGAAAGCACCTTTAGGTCACTGCTGAGAGGACAAAGTGGAGGCTGGAAGTGAGAACAGTGGCGTAAATCGATGGTTAAAACCATTCCAATTTTTTTTATTATTATATATATTTATTGGAGATGTGAGGTAGCATCATACATTTTGATGGCAAATGTAATTTCAAATACAACAGTGAAACAATTTTCAAATTTCTGAAAGTTGTGGCGAACATTGTATTATATATCAAACTTATATACTCTGTTCCCTTTTCTAACAATGAAATGTGAGTCAGTTGAACAGAATGTCAAGACAGCGAGCAGAAGAAGTGAAAAAGAAGCAAAAATAATATTCCAGGATAATTATTTAAGCACAACAGACTGGCGAAAAAGGGGACGAGCACATTTCACTTCACCTCGCCTCGCTAAACAAACGCCTCCGACTGACCCGGGGCTCTGACCTGTTAGTAGCTCATTCTGGTAATTAAGTGCTGCTAATTTGTCGTGTAAACACGGGAGGGAGTCTTCACAGCTGTGGCTGATTAGCAGGCTCATATCTCAGCGCTTGTGAAAAATAAACAGTCTAATCTGGGGCTAATCTAGGACAGATTACAGGCCGAGAGCAGGGACGGCTGACCCGAGCAGGACACACACACTACATTGATGCATCTATTCAATGATCAGTGATATCACAACATTGATCCTCAATGAGAACATTGATCAGACATTATACGTATATATATATATATATATGTAGCATCACTTACATGTATACAATAAGAATCCCCGTATAAAAGGTCGCTTATTTGTTTATGAGCACATTTTTATATCATTATTATGAAATAAACAAGTTATATGAGTTGTCATATATTGATGCAGGCTCACTATTCGGCAAGATGTGTTTTACAATAAGGCTCACTATTTGGCAAAATGTGTTTTACACTTTACAATAAGGCTCACTATATGCAATGATGCATTTTACACTTTATAATAAGGCTCACTATTTAGCCAGATGCGTTTTACACTTTATAATAAGGCTCACTATTTGGTAAGATGTGTTTTACACTTTATAATAAGGCTCACTATTTAGCAAGATGTGTTTTACACTTTATAATAAGGCTCACTATTTGGTAAGATGTGTTTTACACTTTATAATAAGACTCACTATTTGGTAAGATGTATTTTACACTTTATAATAAGGCTCACTATTTGGCAAGATTGGCAGTTGGTGGCGTAAGGGTAGGGTGTTCGCCCCGCGATCAGAAGGTCGCAGGTTCGAATCCAGGGCCGGTAAAGTTACCACTGAGGTGCTGTGGTGTGTTCACAATGACAAATAATGACTCACTTTCCAAGACGTGCTTTACACATTACAGTAAGGCTCACGATTTAGTAAGATGTGCTTTACACTTTATAATAAGGCTCAGTATTTAGTAAGATGTGCTTTACACTTTATAATAAGGCTCAGTATTTAGTAAGATGTGCTTTACACTTTATAATACGGCTCATTTTGCCAGTAAATGTCAGTAATTTATCAATAACAAGTCATAAAAATGTCATGGACCATCAGGATGGATGGGGGAATCATCAACTCAGACCAGAGATTTGTGACTTGTGAACAATCTTAACTCATGTAGTCATTGTTTCTAATCTTTATTCATTTTATTCATTTCAGTTTTTAAAATATATTGACGTTAGGGAATTGGATAGCAAGCTGAATGTTACAGGGAGGCGTTACTGAAGCGTTGCGTTAACGTTGCATATGCTACAACCACAACCACTATATGAAGATTTGATGTGTTTATAGGGCGGTCTAGGTCGGTTTGTTTCTTTTATTGAATAAGAGAGTCAAGTCATTGTTTTTATAGTTCAACAACATAAGGTAAGTTATTACTGTTTCATAAATGAAAACAATATAACATTTAAATGCAATAAGCTGGGTGATTTTATTATTTTTTCATTCGTCATGATTGAAAAATGTTCTTTAACTCTGATAACTTACAGCGCAGAATCTCCTAATCTATGAAAGGTAAAATATGAACCTATGTTTAATATGAAAAAAGACTGTAGTTTGATAATAGTTCGATGGGGAGACGATCACTCCGTGTTGGGGAAGATCGCCCGAACATTAAAGGTACCATAGTAAAGGTACTCATGAGCAGGTAGCATTATGAAAAAAAAGGCTCTACAGATTTTGATCTTTGGTTCCAGGCAATAACGTTCCTTTGTGTGAAGATGTTTGAGCAGCTGGGCGTGAAAGCGAGGTGTTCCACAGACATCTCTGATCTCTTTGAACTGCGGAAAACAATCAAAGCCAAACATTTCGACATTCAGCTCTTTAGACTCGGCTGTTTGTCTGCTGTCACACGAGTGTAGAAGAGTCTCAACATGACAAATAGCACGAGGAGTTGGAGCTGCAGATCTCAACTCCTTTAAACCTTACCGGTAAAAATTTGCGGCGGCGTCTGTGTCTTATTCTCTGTGATCTCATAAGTGTAATTTACAACAATAGAAAGAGTGCAAACTGATTGATTTTTTCATGACTTGGAATGAGAGAATGATTTGTCAAAACTACATTTACGTTGCATTTTATAAGTGATTGACCTAAAAGTCTGGGTCATTATGTCACTCAGTGAAATGTGTGTGTGGGTTTGTGTATTTAGGAGGTTGTGAGGGGGCTGTTTAATGGTTTGTGGGTTTATTTTTGGTTTATGGGGTGTGGTGGTGGTCAGTGGTCAAATTGCTCACCTCTGAACCAATATGATGTGGAGTTTTGAATCCTTCCTCCTGCACTACTAAGAAAACTGAGTCTAAACAAAGACCCTTAACTCACTCTCTTTCTTCTTCTCCTCTCTATTCTCTCTCTCTCTCTATCTGGCTGCTATCTGTTTCTCTCTCTCTTCTCTTTCTCTCTTTCTCTCTACTACTTCTTCTTCTTCTTCTCTCTCAGTTTCTGTTTTCTCTCATCTCTCTCTCTCTCTCCTTTCTCTGCTCTTTCTTCTTTCTCCTCTCTCTTCTTTCTCTCTCTGCTCCTCTCTTCTTCTTCTTCTTCTTCTTCTTCTTCTTTTTTGCTTCTGTTTCTTCTTATTCCTGGTCTTCTCTGTCTTTTTCTCATACCCCTTTCTTCTTCTTTGTCTTCTTGTTATTTTATGCTCTCTCTCTCTCTCTCTCTCTCTCTCTCTCTCTCTCTCTCTCTCTCTCTCTCTCTCTCTCTCTCTCTCTCTCTCCCTTCGTCTCTCCCTCTATCACTGTCTTCTTCTTTCTCTTTATCTCTCAATTCTTCTCTCCCTATCTATCTATCTATCTATCTATCTATCTATCTATCTTCTTCTTTTTTCTTCTTATTCTCCTCCACTTCTTCTTCTTTCTATTATGCTCTTATTTTCCCTTTTTTTCCTGCTCTTGTCTTTATTCCCCCCCCTCTCTTACGTCTCTCTCCTCTATCACCATCTTCTTCTTTCTCTCTGCTCTCTCTCTTTTTCTCTCAACTGTCTCTCTCACTTCTTCTTTATTCTTCTCCTTCTTCTTCTTCTTCTTCTCTTTCGATTATGCTCTTATTTTCCCTCTTTCTCTTGCTCTTTATTCCTCCCTCTCTCTCTCTCTCTCTCTCTGTCACTCTCCTCTTCTTTTCTCTCTCTCTCTCTTTCTCCCTCTCTCTCTCTCTCTCTCTCTCTCTCCTGTGTGGTGTCCAGAGTGGAGTGTTTTGTGGTGAAACTGATAATTGCAGAGTGGTAGCTGATTAGCTGCAGTCGGCTGCCAAAACCTCATTTCTGTGTTAATAACCAAAAGAAAAATATTTATGCCTGCAGAGCAAAAATGCCTTAAACTATTTGGCCTCTTGCATAGTAGACTCGGGAGAAAACACTGTGAAAATGCGTTTTATTCTCATTAGCTGGAAAAACAAGGCCAGGCATGATTATGTGGAGAATGTTGTGAAACCGTCATATTATTCCAATTTGATGCTTGGCGTTGGCCCGCTGAGCCAACCTCACTACTGGCGTCTTCGCTCTGGAAAGCTACACTGAAAAAAATGATTTCTGAAAAATATTAGCCCCACTCCAACATGCCTCAGGGCGCAGGTGGGCACAAACCTGGCATTTCAAGCGTGAAAAATAGGAAGGTAACAATTATTTATCCTGTAAGCAAGCGAGAAGCGGCGAGGTGAGACCTCCTGACCATCGGTGACACCACCAGCCTTTCTTTCTGCCTTGTTTCACTGTTTTGCTTTTACTAAAAAGGAAAAATGAATATTGTGTGAGTGGAAGCGCAGGCTGTGAAAAAAAGAACCTTTGTATTCACTAGCTTTTATAAATAATTTGGGAAGATTTCATCTTTACTATGCAGGCTGATCCGCCCGCTGTTGTGGCCTGCAGCTCATCCGTCTTCATTGGCCGGAGTTGTTCAGTTGGAATGAGGAAAATCGGACCTCGTCTTTACTGCTATTAGAGTTATTAAAGTTATGAGAACTGGAAGGTGGTTACACTTTTATAACAGCCGGTTTACCAATACAGCATCTCAAACACAAAATAAACTCATGTAACTAAGACAACTAATAAACGTTAAAATACATTTTATGTGTATATACATATGAATCAAGCTTTAAAAGTGATGGGTAATAAGAAAGAAGGAAGGAAAGACAGAAAGAGGAAAAGAAAGAAGGAAAAAGGTAGACTGAAAAAAAGAAAAGAAAGGAAGGAAAAAGAAGAAAGGAAGAAAGAATGAAAAGGAAGGAAGGAAAAAAGGAAAGAGAAATGAGAAAAGGAGAAAAGAAGGAAGAAAAGAAAAGAAAAGTGGAGCAGAAAAGAAAAGAAGGAAGGAGAAAAAAGAAAAGAAAAGAAATGAAATGAAAGAAAGATGGAAAGAAGAAAATGAAAGAAAGAAGGTTTACTTGGAAGGAAAAGAAGCAAAGGAAGGAAAAAACAGCGGAAGGAAAAAAAAGAAAGATGGAAAGAATTAAAGAAGAAAAGAAAAGAAAGACAAAAAAAGGAAAGAAAAGAAGGAAGAAAGAAAGACCGAGGAAGTTAATCATTTAGGAGTCATTTTTTAAATCATTTTTTATGATGTTATTGTGTTTAAATTTCTTTAATGTTTTATCTAGATTTATTTCCAACTGCTGATTCTATAATAAATACTTACTTTTTTATTTTTCTTTTGTTTGGTTTTATAGTTAATTTTGCATTTCTATTATTATTATTATTATTATTATTACGTCAGTGCTGTGGGATAGATTGATTGATGTATTGATGCGAATTGATGTATCATCACATCCCTATTATATAAACTAACTTTTCGTGCTACTCTCTCTATCTCTCTCTTACGTTCTCTCTCTTTTTTTCTGGACAACAGGCCTGACCGCTCCTCCAATGCGTTTCCTTTGACCTCCGATGTTGGGAATCCAACAAGTCGAAAATGAGTCAGAGGGTCATTAGGAGGCCCAGCATGATGGCAGGCCAGGTTCCTATAATTACACACACTTTACAGAGAGAACACTGCAGTTGAACACAGTGGCTTTATCATGTTGGGATGGTGACACACACACACACACACACACATACTGTGCACACACACACACACACACACACATACATGCACACACACCTGCACACACATACACACACACACACGCACACACACACACTGTAGCAGTTTGGTGGGTGTTTGGAAACTCTAAATGTTTGGGAGACAGGTGGAGATTGTGCTGGTTGGGAGAATTCCAGACGATGAGAGTGCCACTGGTGCTCATGAGCAAGGTACTTTCCCCAAACCTGTGGGCGACCTTCTGGTCACTGCTGTTAGCTAAAATGCTGTGTCCTCCTGAGAGTCTGGTCTTGTCCTGATTTCTAAGCGTCCTGAACCTTTGGGTTATAGACCTGCCCTCTGTCCTACTTGCCAGACCACCGTAATTACCATGGGTTTACAAATTACCTTCCCCTCATCCTGTGGGAATGTTCTTGATTGGCAAATAAATACAGTACACACACACACACACATACTACCATTGTGAGGTCCTTCCATTGATTCCCATATTGACTAGATTAACGTAACCGTTGCTGTCTTTTAAGGGACAGTCATGTCCCTACAACAACCTAAATACACGAACACACACTCCCACTCTGTTCTTTTTACACACAAGGAAAGAATGTAGCTCTAAGTACTGCCAGACACAAGCCAGAATTAAACTAAATAACACAAGGCCAGACAGAGAAGAAAGAAGAGAATGAATGAATAGACAAATTAATGAAAAGAAAGAAAGAATTAAGCAAAGAAAGAAAAAATGAATGAAAGAATTAAAGGAAGAGAGAAAGATGAAAAAAAGAAAGTTAGAATCAATGAATGAATGAATGAAAAGAAAGACTAAACAAAATGAATGAATGGAAAGAAAAGAATCAATTAATTATTGAAATGAAAGAAAAGTAACAAAAAAAGACGAATGAATATAGATGAAAGAAAAGAAAGAAAAATTAAAGGAAGAAAAAATGAATGAATAGACGCTAAAAGAAAAAGAAAGAACTAAAATGTGAACCCTGTTTCTCCTGCACTCATCTAAGTTTAAAAGACTCATCTCGTTTTCGCGTTTCTTCCCCGAACAGTGACCGGTTTGTTGTCCTGTGGATGCATGGAAGCTTCTTGTTTGTTTATATTTAGAGCTCAGTGCAGATGGAAAGGGCTGGAGAGAGAGAGAGCTGGAGAGAGAGAGAGAGAGAGAAAAAGATGGAGAGAGAGAGAGAGAGAGAGAAAGATGGAGAGAGAGAGAGAGAGAGAGAGCTGGAGAGAGAGAGAGCTGGAGAGAGAGAGAGAGAGAGAGAGAGAGAGAGATGGAGAGAGAGAGAGAGCTGGAGAGAGAGAGAGAGAGAGAGAGAGAGGGGACCATCCTCACAGTTTGTGTTTGGTCTCCGGTGTTGTCTTCAAAAAACATGTTCAAAATCGAAAGACAACGTGAGAAATGAACACCATGACACTGGAGTCTGCCATCGATATGGCTCACCGTCCTCCAGATCTGCAACGGCAAATAATCAAACTGTTATAAATGAACAATCACTAACCCTTCAGCTCCCAGTGTGGACGTCAATTACAGTTTCTACTACCTGTACGAAATGAATTCTAACATGATGCAGGACTGTAAAAGCTCGTACTGCGGCTCTCAGCGTCTCACACTGCCTTACAGGAATTACCAGAGAGCATTTCACATCACTTTAAAGTTACTTTTGGCTTTAAATAGCTTAGATTCAGAGTTTGTCATTGTACGAGTTTAACGAAATGCAGTTTAACCAGCACGTGCACATGAATAGTACCAGAAGTAACAAAAAGGTACAGTAAAGTGTCGTGTAAAGAGATCTGAGCCTTGCATAAATGTGACCATTGCATTTGATTGAGTGCTTGGGGATGGTACCTTGCTCATGAGTACCTCAGTGGTACCTTTACCAGTCCGGGACTTGAACCAGTGACCTTCTCACAGTATATAGACCCTCCAGGATTGACATCAGCGAACTCACTTCCTTGTTACGTTTAGAAGACGTAGAAAACGTGTGATAAAAATGCCTCACATTTACCTTCAAAAATAACTAAATGATTAATGGTGGAAATATGAGTGGTTTTGTTCCTTCATTTTAATTCATTGCTAAAGAATCATTATGAAGGGGGACAAAATCACAAATTTTCCACAACCTTATTACAACAAAACGCCTAAAACAACACATCTTTCATCACAATTTTTTAGAAATGTTGCCACAAAATCAGACATTTTAGGCCACAATAATCTCAAAAAGCCCACGAAATCCTGATGAGTTATGAGTTATGAACATATATAACTCAATAATACCTGTAACTTTGTCCAAAACTTGGGCAACTTACATTGTTAAATTGGAATCAATGTGTTTAAAGTGTTGATATAATAATAATAATAATAATAATAGGGTGTTCACCTTGTGATCAGAATGTTGCCAGATTGCATCCCAGACCAGTAAAGGTACTACTGAGGTACTCATCAGCAAGGTGCCATCCCCAAGCACTGCTCCCAGGGTGCTGCCCATGTCATGCCCAGTGCTCTTTCACGATTGGGTCAGAATTAACGTTAGGAGACTCACCTCTGGACCAAGAGGTTGTGTGTTTGAATCCTACCTCCAATGTTGACCCCAAGTTGCCGCAGAGGGACTGTCCCTGAAATTAGGAAATGAGCGCTCCTGCCAATGCATAAGCTAGCGAAGACCATTTTAGAAACTAAAACGAGGTGAAAGTCGTTAAGAAAGTGCCTTAAAATCAATCATTTTTCCTCCTTTCTTTTAATTCCTTTTAGATCAAAACATCATTTAACGCATTCTTTTTTGTTCTATCACTTTCTATATTTCCTCCTTCCGTAAAGCATGTCAAATGACCTCTGTGTATGAAAACGTTCAATAAAAACTTGGCCTGCCTCTTTGTGAACGCCGAGAGCGTCGAGGCTAGACAAGGGCTTGTTGGAAAGTCACTGAGGTTGTACCTCATAAACCAAATATGTTCCAGATTTGATAAAAATGATAGAGTAACGACTTGATAATGGCACCGAAGCACGTTTGAGGAACAACAAAAGTTCAAACTACTTCTGCTCATTGAGTATTCAGACAAAAACAATGTTCTCGTTCGATTCGGAAACAAAACGAGTGGTTTTTGGGGGACTGATTGGATAAGCTGAGCACCTGCGAGGCCACAATTTCACCCCAATTACCATCAATCCAGCCGCGCTTTTCCAATTCTGACCCCACTTTTATTTTAAAAAAGCCCATTTTCTGTGAGAGAGAGAGAGAGAGAGATGTGTATCTGCAGCAAAATCTCATTAACGCAGTGAGAGAATGCGTTTGAAGTTGGGGGTCAAAGTCAAGTGTTTAGGGTTAGTGTTTTTGGGGTGAGAATGAGTGTTCAGCTGGAGCCGGGCCTCTGTCTCTTTTTCTCTTTCTCTTTTTCCCTTTCCATTCTTTTCTCTCTCCCTCTACCCACTGTCTGTTTCTCATCATCCAAAATGCCATGCCAACCGAACCAGCGCCTGACGCTCGTAAAACCGTTCCCTCGTTCTCATACGCTCTGTTCTTTTATCTCCGTTTGTCATTGTTTGTCTTCATACCTCCAAAAAATCGCTCGTCCGGCCGCGTCGGAAAACTCCAGAAACCTTCGGCGAACGGCGGAGCGCTCCAGCTGAGCTTCTTCAAAGCGCTTGAGCATGTTTTACTGATTTCCATCGCACTCTGCCCTCCTCAAGTAGTTTTGCAGAAGAATAATACATTTTCTGATCTTACGTTTTATGGTAGAAGTAGGGTCTGGAGAGAAATGACGTTGGGGACAGACGGCGTTCGGATCGATCGTCGTTACGTTGACGGAAAACAGCTCGCGAGTGCCACAGGTGGAAGTAATCGGTCCTCTCGGATTTATGTTTTTCCAGGGTTTTTTTCAGCTGTTGTGTGTCATTGAATGTTACTTTTATTAACGATAAAGGGAATGAGGGAAAATACAACCTTTTTTCATAACTAAGACGTGCTAAAAATTTGGTTTTTGGCAACAAAGCTGTGAAAAAATGTAAATCTCTTTTGGTTGGGTTCCGGCTGTAAAGCACTTTGTGACAACTTTGTGACAATGTCTGTGCATAAATACAATTACACAAATCAAACTGAACAGTAAAGTCAAAGTCAAAGTAAACTTCATTGTCATTTATTGTATTGAATTACAGAACTAAAATATAAACTGTTGGACTGTCAGACATTAAAAATGAATTAATTTTGTCCAAATATTTAAGCAATGAATTTAAGTATTATTTAGTAGTGGTGCAAATCTGAAGTTTTATCATAATACAATAGTACAGCATATTACAATATTAGAGCATGTTGCACCATACATTATTATATCGATTCAATGGACCACGATTTGATGTCTGCAGATATCAAAAAGGTGACAACACAACCACAAACAGCAACTAAAACATCATTTGACATTTTCAATTTTAGATCGACCAAACATTTAAATGAAAAACAATCTTGCTCTTGCTCTAATCAAATGAATAAAAACAGACTTCCTCATCAATATAAAATGGCATTACAATTTGTCTGATGTCTGATCGATGATTTGACTTTGGGTCAGTGCTTTGGGATCGATCATCATTAAATAGATGTATCAATGCAGATTAATGTATCTTTACAGCTCTATTTTTTTTTTTTGCTGCTCGTCTGAAATCTCTTTTGTGCGCTGCTTTTTGCCACTTTTGCTTGGACCCCTCTCTTTGCCACTTGTGACAATATTTATTTATTATTGAATCTCTTAAGAGCATGTTGTATGATACAATATTATATCAATTTAATGGACAACAAAATTGACGTCTGCAGATATCAAAAAGGCGACAACACAACCACAAAAAGCAACTAAAACATCATATATCATATATCAAATATTTAAATGAAAAACAATCTTTCTCTTGCTCTTGGAGAAATAAAATGAATAAAAACAGACTTCCAGATCAATATAAAATGTCATTACGATCAGTGCTTTGTGATCCTTAGTCATTAAATCGCTGTATGAATGCAGATCAATGTATTTTTACATCCCTAATATTTACTGCTCGTCTGAAATCTTACAACACAAATAAAGTAATGATTTAAAGCTGACGCTACTAATGCTACGTTCACACCAAGAGCTACTAAAGCTGTAAAATCGCTGAAGACGCTCAAAAAGCATCAAAATATTTTTGTTTGCTCGTCGCCCAAGTCACTCATGGCATTCGATCTTGTTACAGGAGCCGCACGCTTGTTGCTCAGCCCAAAAAATAATATGAGGTACTTAAATACAAGCAGTCCAGACGAGCAGAGGCTAATTCATTAAGTTGCAGCCAAGAACTGAATTACGCCAATTACGTTTTGTAGTATAGTCAACTTGAAAACTATATCATGCAATAACAAGTCATAATGCAAAGTAACATTGTACTCAGACACGTCATCCCATGCCTGTACTTCCTTGTAGCGGTCTCTAAAGGTGAAAAGGGTCGGATCGTGTAAGACAGGACGCCCTGCCGTCGCCGTGATCAGACGTCATTTTGATCAGAACAAAAGTACGCTAGAAATCAACGTTTCCGAGTATGTTCTCTGGGATTCTCGCAAGCGAAGAATGTCTACATTACGATTGGTTGCTGATTGTTTACAGCCGAAATGCGTCATCTCTAATTCGCATAAAGTTAAGCTGTCTTCAACTTTTGTTGTCGCTCTAGTCGTCCGAACTTTGACACTCGTCACATTGTCACTCTTGTCAATAGAGAGTCAATTACTTCCGGTGATTTCTTGATGTGAACGTTGGATAAGGGTAGAAAAGAGCAAAATCTGACTAAAACTAACTTTTGTCTAAAGACTAAATCTAAATGTAAAAGCAGCTGCCAAATTCCACATTTTACAAATATTTAGGCTTCATAAATCACCATATTGTATATTTCGGATGTGATAACCACTTCTGATATTCCACAAATCTCCGGAATCCTACCCCACCACCCAAGACCTCAAATACCCCCCACACCCCTCTTATCCGGAGGCGCTCCGACCCGAGCCTTTTTTTTTTCGAATGGAGAGGGCGGAATGTGTGTCCAGCCTGCTGACCGAGGGAGTTCACACGGCTGGAGCGGCGCTCCTACATGTGGAATAAATTTCCTGCCAAACCTTTTCTTTTCTTCCCTCCTCCACTCTCTTTCTCTGTGTTCTTCTCTCCTCCCGTTCTACCGCTCTGTAACTAGCCAGGAGTCAAAGTTCAGCGTTTAGAGTGGTGCTGTTCGGCTGGGGGAATATTTACCTTTTTTTGTTCATTTGCCTCTGCAAAGCATCAGTAGATTTGACTAATGATCCTCCCTTTAGAACAGCAAAACCTGGATCTGAAAGTGGGTGAGATCAGACAAGACGAGTGCCGATGATTTTTAGAGACGAACACTGTTGACCTTCAACAGATTTTAGATTGAAAAGCATTTACGTTGATTCTCCCGGCCTTATAAACACATTTTTTACATATATATGTGGTGTGTTGGCGCCCGCCTAGGGATGGTCTCCACTTTGCGTCCGTTCTGGCTGATAATCAGTGCTGACCCTTTTGTGCTGCTTTTTGCCACTTTTGCTTGGACCCCACTCTTTGCCACTTGCGGCTAGATTTTATTTTTGAATTTCTTTTGAGCATGTTGTCCATTTGTGAGCTGGGTTCACGTTGCGAAAAACAGAATCTGTTGCCGTTATTATACTGGAGAATTTCATTAGCGATGGCTTTCCCTAAAGTGTTTGCACCACAGACACCACCATAACGTGACATACAGATTCAGTCTAAACACGCTCTCTAACGCTGCAAAGCCTTTGGGGAAAAGCGGTCTATTCTGCGAGCGTTCTGTCATCACACTGCATGTTTTTCGGTCTCGGGACGGGCTTTAACCTGCGTTCGCGCTGCCTGGACGGCGAGATCATAATATTTTTGCCTTTGACCTGCACAAAACAAGAAGGGAGAACACTTTGGTCAGTCATCGCGAAGACATCAGTAAATCGGATCCTCTCAGATGTCTGAAATGTTTTGAAGCGTCCTCCAAACATCGCTGCAGGCCGAAAGGCGCTCGCTCTCCTCGGCTAAATAAACAGCCATAAACACACGCTGTGTGTCCGTCCCTTCTCAGAAGCGTCCAAACCTGCCTACACAAAGAGCCGTCGTCCACAGTTTGGATTCGTCCTCTCCGGCTTCTCGTAACACCAAAACAAGGTCACGGAAAAGATATAAAAAGCTGCGCGTAACGCAAACCAGAGCGAGACGCAAGATTCTCTTTGTCCTTTTTTTCCCTTTTGTCCCAGGGGAGGATTTAGGAATGTTTACGACTCTTTCTTGTCAGGAGCGACGAGGCTGATGGACGACAGATCTCGCTGAAGCTAAGCCGGGCAGAAATGCCAGGCCTGAGCCAAACTCCAAGCATAACAGAGCGAAGGAAAGCCACTTTGGTATCATCTTTTCAAGTGGAGAAAAGCTTCTCGATGAAGCATGATGTGGCTTTGAGTTCTACCTACAGCACTAAAACCAGTGGGTCCATGATCATGATCCCTAACCCCAAGTTGATCCACCGAGACTGTTCCTGAAATTAGGAAAATGGAAATCTCCTTGTGAACACAGCACAGTACAGCACACGGTGCACCACAACCTAATGTCACCTCTGCATTTGACCCATCCATGAAGGAGCAGCATCCGGGAAGCAGTGCTTGGGCACAGTACCTCGCTCATGAGTACCTCAGTGGTACCTTTACTGGTCCGGGATTCGGATCACAGGCGGCCAACTCCTTAACCATTGCGCTGCCAAGATTCTGACATTCTGACAATCTTTTATTTATTGAGATTTATTCTTAGGTAAGAACAGAATCTACAGATTTTATAGCCTGTGTGCTGTTGCGAAACATTAGCCAACTCCAAGCATAACAGTGCAAGCGAAAGCGTCCGAATCGTTCCAAATTCATTCGTCCACTTCGGTGTCTTCACCTGTTGAAGCGTGTGGGCCAAACGAGAGACGAGCGAATACCATTCGGAAATTTTGGCAGTCGCTGTTCATTTTCCCGAAGCGTTGCGGCTCAACTCGGCTGTTGCGGCGATCGCTTTTTAATTGGGGTTTTATTCGGCGTGACGTGCCCCCGCCGCGGAGGAGGGAGAACTCCCGAACTCTCCGAAAATCACGGCGTGTTTAAAATTCCTGAACTACTTTGTGCGTGTTCCATTAACTCCAAAACTTCCCTAACAGTTTGCATGCAGGGATTTTTAAGGTGAAGCCAGACTGACTGACAGTTCAATTTGGAACTACTAAAGTTGATAGAAGACAAATAATAGGTCGGTTCTTGAATGTTCTACTTCATGTTTATAGACCCATTTTTATCTTCTGCATTAATAATAAGGGCGGCATGGTGGCGCAGTGGTTAGCGCTGCCGCCTCACAGCGAGACGGTCCTTGGTTTCGAACCCCGGGTTGGCCGGGGGGTCTTTCTGCGTGGAGTTTGCATGCTCACCCCGTGTTTGTGTGGGTTTCCTCCGGGTACTTTGTAAGTTCCTGGGGTAGACTCTGGTTCCCCCGCGACCGCAGTTGGGATTAAGCAGTTCAGATAATGAATGAATGAATGGATTAATAATAAAGAACTTTTATTTGAAAGTGAGTGATTATTTGTCACTGTGACAAGTAAGCACTGAGGTAAAATGCCAACTTCACCACGTAGCGCTCTGATTGCTGAAACTCATAGGATTCGTTTTAAAAACAGGTGCTAAAACCGTGTTTGGTGGACACAGGCCCTAAATGTTTTGATATCAAGCTACCTTTTTGAGCTTTTACAATATAATAGAGAACATAATTTTATCTGTGCTCAGACCACCGTTCCCAAAACAGCACCATCTTTAGTTGGTAGCGTAACGTTTAGGAAGTTGTTACCCCGTGATCGGAAAGTCCTGAAACAAGGTACCATCCCCAAACACAGCTCCCCGTGTGCTCCCAAAAAGCTGCTCCTTCACGGGTGGGTCAAATCCGTCCGTGCTGTGCTGTGTTTACAACGACAAATAATCATTTACACTCAGTAGACAAGCTGAGCTTCAGCAAAGGAAGGAGTAAAATCTTCATCTAAACATATTAACACATGTACGTGATTCTTCCAAATCGCTCTGTTCCTTCTCACGGCGTCTTGACCAGGCTCGGGGTGTGTGCAGGAGGTGGAGGCCCCCTTTTTAGGGCTCCTATTTAGGGCCCTTTTTACGATCCCCAGGGGAGGCTTGATTGGAGCAGAGTGCAGTGGCAGAGCAAAGCCAGGCTCCGTCCCAATACGCAGCCGACGTGCCCTTATGAATTACCTCTTCGGCATGTGTTACATTAGCCAAGATTAGAGTCGGGGTGGGGGGGATAAAATTCGGCTCGACATGTTTCCGATCAAGGGCAGACTCGCAAAGTTGGGGTGGACTTCATCATCTGCGAAATCTGCCCCAGGACAAAACGCATTTTTCTATAGCCACCGTGCAACACAGTGCAACAAACGTGACTGAACAGCATGCGTGAGATAGCATGTGAACACGTATGTTTTCATGTTTACATACAGTACTGTGCAAAAGTTTTAGGCAGGTGTGAAAAAATGCTGTCAACAAAGAATGCTTTCAAAAATGGAAGTGTTAATCATTTATTTTCATCAATCAACTAAATGCAGTGAATGAACAAAAGAGAAATCTAAATCAAATCAATATTTGGTGTGACCACCCTTTGCCTTCAAAACAGCATCAGTTCTTCTAGGTACACTTGCACACACATCTTGGAGAACTAACCACAGATCTATAATCCTATAATCCTACAAAATAATATAATGACTATAATCCTACAAAATAATATAATGACTATAATCCTACAAAATAATATAATGACTATAATCCTACAAAATCCCTGACTTTGTGCAAGTGTACCTGTAAGAATTGATTCTGGTTTGAAGGCGAAAGGTAATAACACCAAATATTGATTTGATTTAGATTTTTCTTTTGTTCGCTCACTTTGCATTTTGTAAATTGATAAAAATAAACAATCATTATTTATATTTCTGAAAGCATTCTTTCTTTACAGCATTTTTTCACACCTGCCTAAAACTTTTGCACACTACTGTATATATAAAATGAAAACGACGATCACCCATTTTGTCACTTAATATTTAAGAGGAAGTCTATTTTTATTAAAAGATATATTTTAGTTGCTTTTTGTCCTTTAACTTAGAGAAACCACACACATACCGTCAGAATCACAAGACTTTCAACTTGCCGGACATTATATTCATTCCTCCGTTTGTGAAATTACTTCGGAGTAATTTTTTGCCCCCAAACTGAAGTAATTGCGTAAAAGGGAATTAATACATTATTCGTGATGTAAAAACACTCATGTTAGTGCTCGCGACTCTCATATGGACTTGACCAAAAAGCAAAAATAAGTTGTGATCACAGGAAAACAACTTTTGTTACATCTAAATGGCAAGAAAAATAATGCACTGGCATTTTAGGAACAAACGGAAAACCGAGCGGCATGGCAGTGCCCGGGCGTGCCAATGTCGACCCGCTCGGAGGGCTTTCTTTTGGTTTGTTTATGCCCTCGCTGTTTACGCTTGGCGCTGTCTTCCGAGTCCTCCATCACCACCTTCCACAACACGTACATCGAGAACAAAGAAAGCGAGAGAGCTCGGCTTTAAACAGCAGCGTGGGCCGTGTTCTCACGCCGGGGAGTCGCTTTTCGTTGGTGGCCGCTACGAGGTTGGAATAAAAGCCGGGCAGCGTAAACACCGAGCAGGAAGTGAGACGGAGGACTGAAAAAAACGCTCGCTGCCTTTATGAAGTGGTGAGAAGCTCTGGAAGAGAGAGAAATTCCGCTTGGGTTTTACCAGACCAGTTTGTAAGAAGCTCCGGGAGGGAGAGTTGGGCCTTCTTGTTCCACTTGTTGACAGATTTCTCAAGCAGCGACTCCGTTACACACACTCACACACACACAATGCTTGGGGTGTTAAAATAATCCTTCAGTGTATTCCCACAGAGAGACGCCACTGCAGCCGAGTTCGGCATCTGCCCTCGATTACTCCAGAGCTGCAGTCTGTCAGACGAGGCCGAGACACCACTCGAGCTCATGCAAAACCACTTTAGCTACATCAAGAACGAGGGAAAAATATTAGTAATTTTGACAATTTTGGTTATGTCAAGATCATGAGAAATAATAACATTTATGTAAAGACACAATAATTTCAGACCTCAAGAAGTCTAGAGTTGGGATCAAAACCACCTAAACCGAGACCAGACCAAGACTAGAGTGTGTTGAGCCCGAGAGAAGACCAAGACTCTAAAAGGCCGAGACTGAGACGAGACCGAGTGCCGTGAAGATAAATAAGGTTAGTGCAGGTGGAAACACTTCTTTGGTATCTATCTGGATACAGAATCAAATTATTTGATAAATAATTTTCTATATTTATTGTTTCCCTATTGATTACTTTCTAAAATTATAAAATAGAAAAAAACCATCTTATGATCAAATGAAAATGCAGAAATACTAAAGTTTTGGGTAATTTTGAGCCAATTTGGACTCATTGTGGTCTAAAAAAAAAAAAAAAAGCTGCTTTTGGCGTTTCTGGGAGAGAACTACATTACCCATAACCCCCGTGCGCTACTCAGTCCCCCTCAGAATAATGGAATAAATGCTACAAAATATCAATAAATCAATAATTGTGAGTAGAAGGCTGGTTGTTATTATTTTTCAGCTAAAATATGAGTTTAGTCTGTAATAAAGGGGAGATTTGACTGAACTGGAGCTAAATCACTAAAAGGATCACAAAGGATGTGCTTGACAGCATTCAGTGGATTGACCAATTCTCAGAACAATGGGAAAGTCCAAGGAACTCAGTGAAGATCTAAGAATGAGAATTGTAGATTTAGACAAGTTGGGAAAGCCTCTTGGAGCCGTCTCTAAACAACTGCAGGTTCCAAGATCATCAGTTCAAACGATCGTACGTAAGTACAAGTTATTCGGATGTGTCACCACTTTGTCAAGGCCTGGAAGAAGACCCAAACTGTCACTCTCAGATGAAAGGAAACTGGTTAAGATCTTCAAGATCAAGCCAAGGACCACCAAGACTCTAGCCTGCCATGAAGTGGAAGCTGCTGGAGCATCAGTGTCAATGTCCACAGTGAAGCCAGTTTTGCATCACCATGGACTGAGAGGGTGCCGACCAAGAAAGAAGCCCCTGCTTCAAAATCGACACCTTCAAGCTCGACTAAAATTTGCAGCTGCCCACGTAGACAAGACACAATCTTTCTGGAGGAAAATTTTATGGTCAGATGAGACAAAGATTAAGCTATTCGGCCACAATGACAATAAGTACGTTTGGAGGAGTCAAGGTGAGGCTTTCAAACCTAAGAACACTGTACCAACTGTCAAACACGGTGGTGGAAGTAACATGCTCTGGGGCTGTTTCGCTGCCAGTGGCACTGGTGCATTGCACAAAGTAGATGGAATAGTGAAGAAGGAGGACTACCTCCAAATTCTTCAACTTCACCTCAAATCAACAGCTAGACGGTTGAAACTTGGACACAACTGGGTGTTCCAACAAGACAATGATCCCAAACACACATCAGAACTGGTTATGGAATGGATAAAGCAGGCTAACATTAAGCATCTGGAATGGCCTTCTCAAAGCCCCGACCTCAACCCTATTGAAAATTTTTGGACTATGCTTAAAAGCAAGGTCCGTGCAAGGAAACCAACCAATTTAAATGAACTGTACCAATACTGCCAAGAGGAGTGGTCAAATATCCAGCCAGAATTATGCCAGAAGCTTGTTGATGGCTACAAAAAGCGTCTGATCGCGGTAAAACTTGTTAAGGGGCATTTAACCAAATATTAGTTACGATGTATGGATATATTTGAGTCTATATGTATAATTTTGACCCTGTGTTGATTATAGACAATCCTTAATAAGTTCAATCTTGTTCACCCAATTCATGTTTTAAAAAATCATTGAAGTTGTGTGTCATGTAAACATTCTGCCATGGAAAAAGAACGGTTCAAATAAATCATTAAAAGCTTAAAATGAATATGACATTCATAACCATGATGAGTGTATGTAAACGTCTGACCACAACTGTATATATATGTATTTATATATTTCTTATCCTCTTTCTCTCTCTCTTTCTCTGTCTTTTATTAGACACTTTTCTGGCATCAAAAATTATTTCGGTGAGAGATAGTTATCTTGATTTGAAACCTGAGGTGAGGCGATGGTGTTGTACTGTAATCATCTCTCCATCCCTCACCACTCTCTCTCTCTCTCTCTCTCTCTTTCTCCTGGGAGGTCCTCTCTCTCTCTCCGTCTCTCCGTCTGTCATCCCTCTCTCCTCTCTCACCCTAAACCCCATCGTGTCCAGAGAGTGCACATTGTAAAAATGATTTGATCAATTAGTCATGTAAACACACTTCTCTCATCTGTCCTCCATTACTCCCGAGCTGCAGTCAGTCAGTCAGACGGGCCGAGATATTAAATATAACTCGAGAGCTCGAGCAAACGACTTCGGTAGCATCGAGACTGCAGGGAATAAATATATGGTGAGCTGGAGAAAAACGATTTTGGTTATGTTAAGATCAATTGAAATAATAACTTTTAAGATATTGAGAAAAATTTATATTAATCTTGAGAAGACGACCTTTGAGTTTGATCAAAATGAAAAACCAAGAAAAATATAAATTGTGATCTCCAGAAGGTGTTATGTTGAGATTGTGAGACAAAAACATTGCAATTATGAGTAAACGATGTTTTTATTTTGAGATCACATGACAAATCACTCGAGTAAACAAGCGTGATGAAAGTGAGGGATTATGTGTCATTATGAACACAGCACAGCAGACAGTGCACCGCAGTGCAAAATATTGTGAGCTTTAGAAGACAACTTTTGCTGGGTCGAAATCCTTTCATTCATTCATTTATTCAATATCCGAAACACTTAATCTCAACTGGGATCGCAGGGGCACCGGAGCCTATTCCGGGAACTACAGGCACAAGGCAGGGAATATTGTGAGCTTGCCAACCCTGGGCAGGCGCCAACACACCACAGAGCACTATTATTATTATTATTATTATTATTATTATTATTATTATTATTATTATTATTATTGATAGCGTCAGTAAGTTCGGAATAAACCTCACTTCTGCTTCTCATTACAGATGTGTCATGTCTGTCTTTCCCTAAACGGAGGGGAAGGATGCCCTCAGCTGGTGGTTATGATGAGAAATCAATTTCCCAGGGGCTCTGAATGTAAATGCAGTCGTCATGTTCCTCTTTTCCCTGGAGCCAGTGCCGGTGCCGGTGCCGGTGCCGGTGTCGGTCAATCAGTGTGGGTAGCTAGAGCAAGTTGCGTTTGGGGGCCTGGTTCCCAATTTGGAGCCGGCATCATGTTTTTCTACTGGAAAATAACTAATACCAGTGTCATAAAAAACCACAGTCCACAGTGAGTCTGAGGACAGATGATGGAGAACAGGCAGATATAAATGTGTATATGAGCCTCCTCTATCCCGCGGTAATGCAGCGCGACACGTCCAGGCTTGACGGAGTGGGGACGGGGGATTCCGTGCTTCCAGAACCTTCTATGCATAAGTAACTGTTGGCAGGGAGACTTCCTCTGTAGATATTTGGGGACGGCGCAGGACTAAAGGTGAAGTATGCGTCGAAATCCTGTTAATATTATGAGAAATACAGCTTTATGGAAAGATGGAACTGGCAAGACATGTAGAGTAGTGAGCTCTCTCTCTCTCTCTCTCTCTCTCTCTCTATCTCTCTCTCTCTATCTCTCTCTATCTATCTCTATCTCTCGATCTGTCTGTCTGTCTGTATGTCTCTCCGCCTGTATCTATGTCCCGCCCTCTTTTTCTATCTGTCTCTCGCTACCTTTTCTCTCTCTCTCTCTCTCTCTCTCTCTCTCTCTCTCTCTATCTATCTGTGTGTCTCTGTGCCTGTATCTATCTCCCTTTCTCTTTTTCTACCTTAATATGTCTCTCACTACCCTCTCTCTCTGTTTCTCTCTACTTCTCTCTCTACTTCTCTCTCTCTCTCTTTCTCCATCTCTCTCTCTCTCTCTCTCTACTCCTCTTTCTTTCTCTCTATCTCTCTCTCTCCATCTCTCTCTCTCTCTCTCTTTCTCCATCTCTCTCTCTCCTCTGTCTCCATCTCTCTCTCCATCTCTCTACTTCTCTCTCTCTCTTTCTCCATCTCTCTCTACTCCTCTCCTCCATCTCTCTCTCTCTCTCTACTCCTCTTTCTCTCTCTCTCTCTCTCCATCTCTCTCTCTCTCTCTCTCTCTCTCCCCTCTCTCTGTCCCAGCTCTGTCTACTCTTCTGTCTCTCTCCTCTCTACTCCTCTCTCTCTCTCTCTCTCTCTCTCTCTCTCTCTCCATCTCTCTCTCTCCTCTCTCTCTCTCTCTCTCTCCTCCCTCTCTCTACTTCCTCTCTCTCTCTCTGTCTCTCTACTCCCTCACTCCCTCTGTCTCTCTCTGACTCCTCTCTCTCCTCTCTCTCTCTCTCTCTCTCTCTCTCTCCACTCGGGATCTATTACACGCCACATTTAGCTGCTCGTTCACACGCTGGAGGCTCTGGAGCAGTGTTAGCGCTGCGAGGAAAAGCCATTAAAGAAGTGATGCTCATTAAACACTCGTTACACACCGACCAGCAGCGCGGGGGAGAGGGAGGGAGAGAAGAATAATAGAAAAAGAAGAAGAGGCGCTTGGACAGTGTTCAGGGTGAGCTTCTGTTCTTCAGGCCCGGGGCCTCGCTGGACGCTGTGGGCGAACGCCATGCCGTCATTGTTTGCATAAGGGGCGGTTGCACTTGTTCTTTTTCTGTTCTTTTTGGTCCAAACCAGGCCTGAGGCTCTTCTGATGTAACCGTTTGGTTCCAGAAGGTTCTAGAAAGTTCTGTCAGTCTCTCTCTCACTTGCTTCTCACTGTCTATCCCTCTTTCTATCACTCTCCATCTCTTTTTTTCTCTGCCTCTCTCAATCTCTATCTCTCTCTCTTCATTTCCATCTGTCTTTCTGTAACTCTCTCTTTCGCTATCACTTTCTTTATCTGTCTCTCTCAATCATTCTCTCCATCTCTTTACTTTCTTTAACTTTCTCTCTATCCCTCTCTCTCTTTTCTATCTCTCTGATCATTGATCTCTTTCTCTGTCTCTATCACTTTCTCTCTCCATCTCTGTCGCTTTTCATCTATCTCTCTCTCTTTCTCTCTCTCTATCGGCCATCCTTCACTCTGTCTCTACTCCACTTTCTCTCTTCATCTCTCTCTCTCTCTCTCTCTCTCTCTCTCTCACTTTTCATCCATCTATCTATCTATCTATCGTTCTCTCGTTCTCTCGTTCTCTCGTTCTCTCTCTCTCTCTCTCTCACTTTTCATCCATCTATCTATCTATCTATCTATCTATCTATCTATCTATCCTATCTATCTATCTATCTATCTATCTATATCTATCGTTTCTATCATTCTATCGTTCTATCGTTCTCTCTCTCTCTTTGCATCACTTTCTCAGTCTCTCTATTCATACCCCTCTCTGTACATTTCTCTTTCTTTCTCTATCTATCTATCTACTATGCATCCATCCATCCATCCATCGTCCATTCTTCCAGAAAGTTCCATCAAGTGATAAGGCCAGAGTGTCATCACCTAAACCTCAGCTTCCTCATCAGGCGTTAATCTGTAGTGCGTATTTTAGGAGTTTAAATGATGTAGTGTTTGCCAGATTTTTCAGCGTTCTCGCCGATGAATCCTTTCGTCGAGCTCAGAAGCGCTGCTCTACTTTCACTCGGGAGCGCGGCTTGGAACAACTGGCTGCCAAAGCGACCAGACACACACCGAGTACAGAGCTCGTCCCCATCAGCGGAGGCCAAAACCTACACACACACACACGCACACCAGCTGCCCCCTCGGGAGGCGGGACCCTGTTGTCCCTCGTGGCGCCCGGTCACGCTGAGTTTTCCGTGGTGATTTCGGGAGACATGAGACGTGCTCGCATCTCACCCACTGCTGCAGCTGTTAGACTCTCGCTGGTTTACTGAAGGTTTTTATCTGTTAAATACAACATACATCACACCATTACCTCTCTCTCTCTCTGTCTATCCATCTATCAGTCTTTCTGTCTATATGAGAGTGGGTTGATGGTGCCAGTGAAGATTCTTTTGTCATATATGCATCTACTGTGGTTACAAGTTGCAACTTGCTTAACTCCCAACAATGAACATAAAAAATATTTTATTTATTTTATAAAATGACAAAAAAATGAACAAAACCATATATATATATATGTACATATATAAATTTAACTTAACTGAAGAAATAAAAAATCTGAATATATTTAAAACACATTCTTAAATTAACATTTTATACAGCAACTGTTCATGTACATATGGGATGGGACATTTAATGAAAGAAATAAACTTATATTAAATAAAAATAATTAAAACAGTTTTTCTAAATATAAAAATAAGGATATATAAAATATATTATTCTCTTTTATGTGACATTAATAAAATATATTCCTTAAAATAATTAAAATTAAAATAATACATATGGGATGGGACATGAAATTAAAAAGAAAAAAAACTATATTTATTTAATTATCAATATAATTAAAAATTATTGACACTACAAAAAGGATTTATCTAAAATTAATTAGTAATTACATAATTTTTATAATGTATGCATAATTATAAATGTATAATGTATAATGTTTATAAGATTATAAACAGATTAAATGTGAATGTAGGATGTAATTAAAAAAATATAATATTTATTCATTTAAATTAAAAGGAACTAAATTAAAAAAATGGAATAGGCCTATATCAAAAAATTGTGCATGAAGATAATAAACACTAATTATATTAAAGGAACATTTCAAGAGACTATATCTAACTGTATAGAATAATTTTTTTCTATAAAATAGTGATTAAGATTATAAACAGCAGCTTATGGGGTGAGAAGCGTGAAGCGTCTGATGCGCTGTATTGACTCAATTCAAATACAAATTCAATTAACACAGCTAACAGGCATTATGGGCCTAACAACCTGACATGGTTCAACAAACACGTTTTTACGGAACATGGCAGAATACCGAACATAACACCTGTAATAACTCATTAATTGCACACAAGCTGTCTCCACTGGTTTTCAGTTGGCCGGCGTCAAGCTAGCGTCATATGAAAAAGCGAGCCTCCGATTTAGCGAAGGTGGGCTTCACACAGCAACACACTCGAACCATCAGTCCGCGATTCGGTCAGAAATAACGCCTATGCGGCGTAGCCGGGTTCATGCTCATAATTAGCCAAAAACATGTCTCCAACAGACTGTAGCTACATAAAATCTAATTTAACTATTTTTTTTTAGGGATGCACGATAGTGAAATTATAGACCGATAGCAATATCCGATGTTTTTCATGCCGATGCTGATAAATGAGAAAATCAGAGTCGCGATGCATCGATTATAAGATCAATTTCAGCGCCCCTAGGCCATATAAAACCCTACGTCGCACTTTGGACACCTTTCCAGTGTACAATAAATGCATCATCAAATATTGACTGGAAATATCGGGCAAATCTAAGCGTCGCTCCGATGCTGATGACTTTAAAATAAAATGGTCGATTCTGATACAATTTCAATACAATCGTGCATCTCTACCATTTTTGTCAGTAGCTAGTAAGTAGCTAAACGACTTTGAAAACTGTATCTTTCACACTAGCTATTTTAACAAATAATTAACTGACAAAAATGCTACATTGCAACAAAATAAATACTAGAATTCTTCTCCTACTTTTCCCAGCTTCTTAGGTGTTTCTGATTGGTTTTTAATTCTTAGAAGTGGCATTTGATTAACAAATAGTGTCATCTGTCACAGTGCTCTAATGGAAAGCTGTGAAATGGAGTCAGAGGATGAAGTCCACCTTGTCCAAGATGGAAACAAGAATCTTTGTCAATGTGTAGCAAAATGAATGACTCTGAAAAGACAAACGGAACTTACAAATTTGAGTGTGACTAACGCAAGTTGAAAATTAAAACACTCTCTGCCTCTAAAACGACGTTAAAATCAGAGTGCAATGTGACAATATGATATTAAGAAATGTAACATTTCTTGTACAAATATTAGGTGTTATATTAACTATTACATTAATACTGGGTTTAGCATAACTACTTTTAACTGTAAGTAACTAGTAACTACAAAAGCTCCCATTTTAAAGTAGCTGCCATCAGATACGGAGCTGACCCCCACTGCCATCCCATTGCACTTCCCTTTGGTGGCAGGAAGTCATTTCATCCTCCTGCGTTTACTCACCTGCTCCTCCTCCTTGGCACCTTTTCATCCGCTTCTTTAAAAAAGCGCAGCGTCACTCATTTACACAGCTTCCACCAATCAAACCGCCCCACGGGGAGATTATTACAGCAGAGACAGCCCGGGGTCCGCCAGGGGCCTCCGGGGGTCGGCAGGGGCCCGACAGGGCAGAATGGCACCGCCGCCCGCCGGTAGCTGCTCGGTTTAGAAGTCCAGGGGCCGAACTAGGCTAAACGGGGCCCTCGGATGCGGCAGTGGTGCGGGCGGGAAAAACTGTGCAGGAGGCAGGGATCTTTCAAACCTACACATATGCTGACACACACATATACACACACACACACATGGCAGCTTTGAAGTCCCGGGCAGGGAGCTGGTCCTTGAGGCAGCTATAAGGAAGAAAGGAAAAATATTGTAAGGAAATGTATAAAGGACCAAAAAAGAAAAAACAGGAGAGTATAGACACAGATGAGACTTGTGAGGCAAAAGTTCTGAAGATAGCCCGAGGTCCGTGGCTGTGATGCGTCTCTACAGATGATGGATGAATGCAGGTTTAATACTTAATTAATGCCTAATAACACATTGGCCAAGTGTGAGTGAACAATTTATTTGCATCTTTAACATTATATATTGACTCTACACAAAAGTGCTAAAAATAAAATAACAAAATAGAACAAAAACCTGGCAGTGTGGACATAGCAAAATGTTATGGCGAGAGTTGCACAAAGGTAAGATAAAGTAAACATATTGCACATAAGTGACAAAATAATAAATATATTGTATATAAGAAGTATTAGAAACTAATATATAAGTGGTAATTAATAATAATATGTAACTAATAATAATAATAATAATATATAGTATGGTACACATAATTGTTTACATACTAGTGGTAAAATAAGTGTAACTGTTTTCAAAACAGTAGATAGAAATGATAAATTAACTAAAACCAGTACAACACAGGGATTTATAAGAGGGAGCTTTTAGTCCATACAGCTGCTGTGAAAAATCTAACAATTACTCAAATACAATAAAAAATACTCAGTTACAATAAAAAGTCCAAATATTCAAGTGCAGTAACAAAGTATAATTACTCATCTACATTAACAAGTATAAATATTTAAGAATTATTTAAGTATTATTACTCCAGTACATTAATAAATACATATACTCGAGTACAGTAACAAGTGCTTAAGTATAATCACAATAACATTCTTGAGTATAGTAACCAAGTACATATACTGTACTTAAATTCAATAGCAAAAGAAGTACAACTATTGTTCAATTACAAAAGCAAGTACAAATATTCAAGCTCACTAACAAATTACAATTACTCAAGTACAGTACACTGAGGTCGGTTCCACAGCATCAACTTCATGTCACAGTTCAGGTCTGCAGTGTTTCGTTCCTCAGCTTTTTCCAGTTTGGATTTTAGGAGACAAGCCATCGAGAATCACGACTTACTGACCAACACCAACCGTTCTTTACATTCTTCTTTCAAGGCATCCCACCTGTACCTTGTGTTACTGCGTTATTATTCGTTTACCTTCATGTCTCTCACTCAAGTATTTCTGCCCAAGTTTGGAGGAGGAGTTTGGATGTAATGAGTCTCCAGCTGTAATGGTGAACAGGTGGAAAGATAACCCACACACACACACACACACATCCTGCTCCAGCCACACTCTCCTGCATTCGACTCCTGGTTGAACACCCCAGTTCCTAAGAGCTCTTTCCCAAATACATCAGCGCACACTCACATAAACACACACACATGCAATTAACACACTTTACTCCACAAACACACACACTTCCAGCCAGAGCCGAGCTCATTTTGTGGAACTCGACCTTGACTGCTGTGGTCATACTGAGTCCACATTGTGCGAGTTTCAGCTGAACTCAGTCTATAAACGCCTCATTTTCATTCTGTTATTTCTCACTTCATTTAACTGCTGTAGCAAAATAATTAGTCTGTGTGCTACCGTAAAATAATCACATTTTTTTTTTTGTTTAATTTATTAATGTTAGATGGCAAAGCAAGAAAAATGATTTATAAAATTCAAAGTAGCAGAGGCTGAGATGAACCAATAGTGATTCACTAGAAGTAAGAAATAATTTAAATAATGATTTACAATAAATTAAATACCAGTATAAAAAGTGCTGAATGCTTGAAAAACACGAAATGAATTTTTTATAACAGTCAAAATGTCATAGAGATTCTCTTTAAACACTGAGGAAAACTATAATTAAATAAAAAATTTTTAAATTTGCAAATCATTTATCTATTCTCAGGTTTAACAATTCAGATTACTGATAATTTTATATGTCAAAAATTATTATTATTATTATTATTATTAGTATTATTATTATTATTATTATATTTTATTTTATTTTAATTTTAATTTTAATTTTAATTTTAATTTTAATTTTCATTTTAATTTTAATTTTAATTATAAATTTCTATTAAAAAAAAATTAATAATAAAACTTTTTGTACTGAAATAAAAGTCAGTTTTATTATATATTTTTTAAACTTCAAAAGGAAAAAAGTTAAATATGTCAAAATTATTCTGGTGCATGATTCCAAATGTTGCTAATAATATATTTCTACTATTCTCCGAGGACTCATATATGTGTAACCAAAACCACCAACTTTGAACCATGTTTGTACTTTCTCCAACACAAAAATCCAATTCTGCCTCCAGATCTGGGGAGCGTCTCCCAAAAGCATAGTTGCTAACTACGTTAGCAACTGGCTGAAAGCTGGAAGTGGAGAGTAAACATGGAAGCGAGCGTAAAATCTTCCAGAAAAGCAGGACGGTGTTTTCTGAAATGCTGTATGAAAGCGCTGCCCCAGGGCCAACAGCAGCACCAGCCGAAATACGTGTCTACTCGCTGGCAATATCGTGTTTGACACAAGCAATGAACCGCGAGACGTGGACTTATCAGATGATAACTCACACTGTAGGGCGCTTGGTGCAGACCTCCCAAAAATCACCGGCCTACACCGAGCAACCTTTACCTCCATGTGGAGCCAATAACTGACTTATTTTCCATCAAATGTCCACTACAGGCATCCAAGATGTACAGTGTGTATATATATATGTCGTATCGGTATCAGATGATAATTGCTTCATCGGCATTGGGCCGATGCTTAAATTTGCCGATATTTGATGACGCATTTTTTTGTACGTGTAGGTAGGTAGGTAAGGTCTCTTATCTTACTTTTCTATGGTGTAGTATGCATCTCATGAAATAGCCAGGGTTGTAGCTTAACGGCGCTCTACGCACTAGGTAGTGCACATGAAGTGTCAGACACGCCCTACTTGTCTTGGTACACTACATAGGGCGGGAAGTGACTTTTTCTTAAAATGTTGTGCACTACGGTGGAAATTCACACTCACTTGACTTGGCGCTGTGTCAGAAATGTCAGAGTTATGCCGCTATTTTTCTGCCAAAATTCTGAGCATACAGTGAAACTTTCGCAAGCAAAAAATCTTGTCTTTACACGCTCAACTTTGCCTTCCTCATTTATAAGTATCGGTATTAGCAGATATACACATAAAAAATATCAGATATCAGCATCGGTCAATAATTTCCATATCGTGCATCACTTATATATATATATATATACTGTACCTATATAGTCCGTCTCACAGTGAAGATCAGACTTCTAGTTTATTGCCAAGTAGATTCACTCAGCCAAAATCAGACCTTGAAAGGCTTTCAAAGTCAGCAAAACCCTTCAGTCTGAGGTCGAAGGTCACCTTGCGCAAACACACCCCGTAACCGCGGGCGACGGAAGACGACTGGAGAAGGAGCTCTTTCACGAAGGCCCTCTAAACACTCACAGGGTTTACAAGAACACTCCGGACCAGCTGAAAAATGTGACAGTTCCACTCCCGAACGGCCAGATCTAAATGAGCGAGAGCGCTCTGGCCGAAGTAAACACGACATGGGGGAGAGAGAGAGAGAGAACGAGAGAGGGAAGGAGAGAAAGAAAGAGAGTCGGGAGCGGTAGCAGGCCTTTTTGTTCCCAACTTCACTGACGTATGTTATTACAGGTACAAGCTGCTGCGCCGAAGCTTCTTCTCCACAGTAGCCAAGTGGCGCAACTTCCAAACAACCTTACTGCAAATTTTTTTAGTAACAACACAAAGTAAACCATTTACTTAACATTTGCAAAAATAAAAAATCTTCAGAATTATGTTAAAAACTTTTATATTTTCCGTTAAACGTTAAACGTGTAGCTACAGTACCTTCTGAAATTACAATTCTCACAACCACAAATTCAACAACTATCTAAATATTAAAATGATACCTAAATAATTATTATCCCTCCAGGATTTTGCAACGTTGCGATTGCAACTATTAACACAAATTCATCCAGTCCCTGTGAATTCATTATTACCATGCAATTTTGTGACATGCAATCCAGTTTCACTTCTGAAATCACTTTTAAAAAATCATTCCTTTTTCAATTTTCCAGATGATTTGGGTGTCGTTATGAATAATGAATTTAATGTGAATATCTAAAAAGTAATACAAAAAATACTTCCCCCACACTCGGACTGCTTAGCGTTTTTCTGTTTCATTGCCACTTATAAGAACGTAGATACGTTTAAAGCTACAGCATTTAAAAAGTACTGAACGGCTACTGAATAACAGTTACGTTAATACTGACTAATTGTCATTAGCTACACCCTGACACTCTTGACACAGCACCTCCCTTTTAGTTTTAGTTCATTTTTCTCCCCAACTCGACTTTCCCAAGCGGGAGCTGCTAATAACACTTTCTTAACCTTCTTAAACGCGACCTACACGGGAGAATCAAATACTGCTTTTATCGTAAGAGGCATTAAGCAGCAGGTCAGCCGTGCGGTCGTGTTCTCCCCCAACCCAGCGCCACTTGTGCAATGCACGACTGCACCAGGAATAAACCGGACTGGGCTTAAGAGACTTGTGGGAAAACAGGCAGCTGAAATATCGCTCCATCTCCTCCACCACAAGCCTGCAAGCAATTAAAATATGGCTGTTTTCTTACATTTTGCAATTACAGCAATTGTATTTTTCTAAGGCCGCGAAATTGCAATTACCTAGAATAACGCCACAGCGGTTGGCACCGAGTTATGTGTTCTCTGTTTCTCTCTCTTTCTCTCCATATCTTCTTTTAACTGCTTTTATACTGTTTATTCTGTTTTATACTGTTTCTACTCAGACTTACAGGACTGCTGTATACTTACCTTATGAAAGTCAACGTGAGTGATTATTTGTCACCGTGAACAGCACACAGTAGACTTGTAGTCAAGACCGCCTAAACCAAGACCAAGACACTACCAAGACCAGAGGGTATCGAGACCAAGACAAGACCAAGACTAAGACCAAGACAGACCGAGTCAAGACCAAGACAAAGTCGAGGCGAGACCAAGACCGAGACCGAGACCAAAAAAAAAAGACTCCCTTAACTTTTGTGTGCTGTTGAGGACTGACATGACGGGTACTGACTGGCCCCAAAGTCATCTGACAAAACAGCTAACACCTCCAACACCTGTCTAAAGAATGGGAAATATGTAACTGATTTCAATTATACTTAATTTGTAGACGAAATTGTAACATCAAATTGAAGATACACAATTATAAACTTGAAATTGCAACATGTCCCATTGTAGTAGTACACGCCAAATTACACCGTATGACATCAACTTCCCTGAAATGGATTAGGCCTGTTAAGTCAACACAACGTGATATGCAGATGTTATTTAAAAGTCAAAAAAAGTGATCCCATTTATTTAGTCAAACAACAACAATTTAAGTAAAATACTGTAATCAAACAATATAAAGACATGAGCACACGTCACATGAATCAAATACAAACTACAAATACTACACACCGATACAAACTGCACATCAAATTGTGCATTAATAAGAATAAGGACAAGTGCTTAAAAGATTCTGACATCCTGCCGATAGCCACTGATAGAGCTAGCTACCTGTACTTAGCATGTAGTTACACTCTTCACCAGAAAAGTTGTCTGCAGAGAAGCTTGCAAAAAAAAAGGTATATACATACTTTCCTCATCACACGGCGCTGCCACTTTATACACTTTTATACACTTTAAATGCTTTTACGCTGTTTTTAAGTGAATTTAAGTGAGTGATTATGTGTCATTGTGAACACAGCACAGCACAACCAAATGTGAGCTCTGTATTTGACCCATCTGTGAAGGAGCAGTGGACAGCTGATATGGGCAACCCCAGGGAAGCAATGCTTGAGGACGGTGGCTTGCTCATGTGTATCTCAAGGTACCGTTCCCAAGCACTGCCAAAAATAGCCAACCGTTTCTGAGTCGATATGGTACCTTGCTCATTAGTACCTCAATGGTAGCTTTTTCTGTCCGGGATTCAAACCAGCAACCTTCCGATCGCGGGACCTAACCGTTACACTACCAGCTGCCACAAACTGCTTATTTGTGATTTAGAGTTGTTTTTGCACAACGATTTTTGCGTTTTTTGTCTGAACTTTGTCTTGTTTTATGCGTCAGAGAACACTTGTTGCTCCAAAGAACTCTGTTTCAAGCTCCCGTGTGCTTCGTATATATTGCTGGGTTGACACTTTCTTGAGTCTTGAATCTTTTCTTCATGATTCTCTCTCTCATTTTCACTCTCTCACTCCTGTCTCTCTCTCTCAGGCAGCAAAGTCCACCGTTGCCTAAAAGGCTGCCAAGAAAATGAGGAACGTTTGTGCCGAGGAAAGCCGTGTAACGGCGTGGAGGCTTTAACCCAACGCCAAGTCGAATATTCATCTTACCAGATTCATTTTCACGCGTACGTTCCCTCTTTTTTACTCTTTTAAACGAATGCTTTATGGAAAGGAAAACAGCAGCGATCGCCTCTCCGGACAGATGAGAAACCCTTTTTTTATCCCGACACCAGAATCTCAATTAATTTACACGCGCGAGCTGGCGGCGTACGTAAACAACATCACTCTTGCTAATGGTCTTTCCACTCGCGGCTCGGTAAACCGCGCCTTCGGAGTCGCCGCTAAAACCCCGCTTGGGTAATTCATGGCGCTTTCGGTCAGACATGACTGAACGTATGATCTATAACGTCTCCCGTCTCAAAGCGGCGCAATTAAAATGTTGCTAGGATCCCGTCATGTTTGATCCGGAGCTTTCTTCGTCACAAAAAAACTAAGCGAGGGCCAAGAAACGTGCACCTTACAGTACGACTTCATGTTACATGGGTTCCATGTTGAAGCGATTGGCAAATGCTGGGTTACAAATTTAGATGAGACATAAAACTCTTTGGGCTAATGATAGATGTCCACATCTTGGTGCAGCTGGTAGCGAAAGGAGATCTTCTTGTGATCCGGAGGTTGCTGGTTCATTAATTTATATATCATATTAGTTCAACAGGCCATTATGAAAGGAATCTTTTGCCTTTAACATGTCCAGTAAAAAACTAAAAGATATATCTCTTATTTCTCTAGTTATTCAAATTACAATTCAGATTCTATATCAAATACTGCAGCAAAAGAATATAAATATAATGTAAATACAACAATATTCCTGAAACTTCAGTGAATAAATGTAATTAGTGGTGAATACAAAACAAAAACAACACAGTTTGAAATATCAAGTAAAAAGTAAATTAATTTTTTTTTTTACATTTTTTGCTGGAAATACAACAAATCAAATAATACAGCAAAACCATGGTTCATTTTGCTGTATTATTTGATTTGTTGTATTTCCGGCAAAAAATGTAAAAAAAATAATTTTAATTTACTTGATATCTATACTCTTAAAAAGTGCTTAAACAGTTAGCTTAAAGGTACTAGTATTTAAAGAGCAAAATCAATATGACATGCCACCAACTGAACATTTTTCAGTATTCTTGGATGGTGTTGGTCTAGTGGTTAGAATACTCTACTAGAGTCTAGACCAAGTAGTCAAGAATGGGTCTGAATCCTTGGTCCTGTGTCTCTGACCAAGACCTTTAATGGCAAGTTTCTCTCAGAAAATCAAAACTGTCCGTGAAATTAAGAAAAATTTAAGTTGCTCTGGATAAAAATGTTGGCAAAATGTCATAAATGTAAATGCAGCATAGATATAAAGGACAATGTGGGTTATCAGTAGCAAAAATAAATCAATTTATGTCCAATAAATGCAGATAAAACTGTACAGATTGTTTGCAACTTGAGCGCTAAGGGTATAAGGGGGAGGCAAATTTGAGGTGTAATGTGCATTATGAGTGGAAACAGTAACATATTTAAGATGTGCAATACAGTGCATGTGTGATGTGGTAATTGTTTGACACCTGGTCCATAAAGATATAAAGCATTGGAGGGTGTGCACCTGTGGAGCCAAAAAATTCAAAATTTTGACTGACCTGCCTTGAAAGCTCACACACTGACAGTTACACAATATTCCACCCTGTTGGTGGAAATTCATGCATAAGATTCTAAAGTTGCATACCACAGATGGTGAGACGACAAGCACAGGATAAAATATTTGCAACCCAGCATCCAGTACATCTTCCCATCTCTAAACAGCGCTGACATTATTGCCCAGACTAACAGCTTTAGTGCGCAGCCATATGGCTTCTGTCTGTGCTACACCTCCAAATAGATCACCCTCTTTTACCCAACTTTCTCTCACACGTCCAGACGTGCAGGTGCTAAAGGCCAGCGGTCAGCCGAACGTCCAGAGACAGATGCATTTAGCCGCTACGTGCTTTTCTCGCCCTCCTCCGCATTCCCTTCATCGTGCCTCTTATCGGGTTTCAAATGCTCTGTATATTTTGGGTTCGGAGAGGAATCGCCCCCGCTGCCACGGTTCAGAGTGCAGGGTCGGGCCACTCAGACGTGTGTTTAGATGAGTCTCTTGCGCAGGTTTGATGAATTGTCCGGGCGAGACGGTGGCCGAAAGCGAGAGAGCTGGAGGTGATTGGGATCAGCTCCTTCTGGAGAAAACTAGGTTCACGTTATGTCTCTCAACTCTATCAGCGGTACCTTTACTGGTCCGGGACTTGAACCAGCAACTTGAACCAAGACATAGGTCCAACTTCGAATATGTCCACTCACCTTTAGTAGCAAGTCCAGGGCTGAACAAATGTGACTTTGAGAAAGTTCTACTCCAAAGTTTTGAGTAAGGCCTAGTTCACACGGACATCAGAATCAGGCTTTTTTCTGGCGTTCGTGGCTTCAGAAAAGCACAGACCATTTATCTGCTCATAGCAGTGAATTAGAGCATCCACACGGGCATTTGTGTCCTGCGTTTGTTTGGCCACACGCTCAGATGGCGTCAAATAACGCTATATGCAATGTGTTCCTGGTGCCAATTTCTGCCAAAATCCTGACAAATGCAAAGAAAACGATACTATTGAGTTTACACAGCAATCAGTTGACATCCTGGAGGACCAAATATATCCCATGATTCTGTTGAGTTAGTTTAATTTTCCTATTACGCTCTTCAATGGGTCATGTAAAACCAACTGTGCAGCACAAAGACTGTCCTTCATGTGCCACAATACTTGTTTTTTAAATACTCATAGCTTTATATGCATGTACAAGTTATTTTTAATTTTATTTTTTTAATATACAAGATATACTCCCATTCTATGTGAAGTCATTATGTCACAAATCATCCAACCTGCGCTGTCCCTTTAATATACTCATTCCTAACCCTGTCCATTCTGTTCACATATTCACATTTCACACCACAAAGACTGTTACACATGAACTGGTGTTTCCACTTGCAAAATGTATCATGTGTCATTAGGGGGGCTGCACGACCAGGCCAACTAACAGATCTTGATTTAAGTCAGTGTTTACAAATCAGAGTGACGCATTTTCTCTACAGACTACTAGGCATTTATGTACGTCGCTCAGGATTAGGGAGACCAGTGCACGCCATAAATGTTCATCATAAATTTAATGCGATCCTCAAGCGATCGCTAAACTTTTCAAATCCTCTTTTCCAACATCGAGGCTTTCCTTTCTTATTGCTTCCAAAAGACCAGTGAGTAAAGTAAAGTCGATCACAATCTTAATTCAGTTATCACTCTGACCATATAAACAATACACTTTACATTAGAATAAAGTCATATAAATTATAGCAATATAATATTATGTAAATACCTTAACTTTCTTAAAGACAAAATGAAAGAAAATACTGAATCAGGTTCATTGTTATAATACTTTCAAATGTTTGAATTCAGTTTCATTATTTGGCCTAGTTTATGTCTCAGTTTTTTGCCTTGCATGCAGCTTTGGTTATAAATAAATAAATAAATATATAAAAAATCTCATCTGTGGTGAGGAGAGTCTGTTTTTTGCGTGGTAAGAGGGTTAGAATGAGTCACTGAATGAGCAAGACGGATGGAAGGACTCCCCAGCTGGCTGTTGTGCAGAGATGGAAAAGCCGCATTCCTCCTCCAAGCCTCGGCCTGTCACATCCATTTTTTCAGGAGCCGTAGTGACGGGTTCAAACTGAGAGTCACATAGGGGATCGAATATGTGTGTCATACATTTATTTGTTTTACAAATTAAAAATGAAAACATAAAAAATATGTTCAATTTTAGGACGTTATCAAGTGGTATGACCTGGAGGTTTTACTGCGCTTTTTTACCGCTCATAAGAATGGATAGGTTCATTTTATTCCATAACAAAAAGTTTTACTGTTACATATAAAGTAGCTTCCACATCAAGAACTAGAGCTGCATTTCCATGAGAAAACACCAAGTTTCGTAGTTGTGACATGAAGACTGGCCAAGTAGAACAACTTTGATTAAAATGTATTGAAGTAATGGGGAAAGAACAAGCGAGTGCAGGTTGAAAGCATGAAAATTTGAGCTCCATGTTAGTCTATTCCGGAAAAACAGATAGAAAAATGGAATGAACTTGTGCACGTATGATAAACGTATATACAAGCAACCTACACTGATACAGCTCGCACATTTTAGATTTGGAACAAGGTTTCTAGCACAAAAACTGTATCAAGAGTAGCAGTGAGAAATGATGTGCGAAATAAAATTTGAAAAACAATGTGTGTTCACCACAGTCTCATAATGCATGTGCATGTTTTCAGTTTGTTTCAGTTTCTCATACGTATCAACAGCTTTGCTTTGTTCCTCAATACTTTTGATTGTTTTTAGTTTTTACTGAAATTTTCACATTTTTATAGTCTTCTGTAAACTTCCAGGTCGCACCACTTGCAAATGATTAAAAACCAAAAAAAAGTTTTTTCATTTGAGTGCAAAATGCTAATTTAAAAGACGTGTTTTGGTTGTTGGTTTCGATGTAAAAAAGGAATGGACGAATGACTGGATCGCTCGCCTCACTTCCCCTTTCCAATTCTAGAAACCAGCCAAAAAGAGACTGTAAATACAAAATGGCAAGCATTAACGTGGAGCACAATGCTCCTTTATTCTGCAAACGGAGCTGAGGGCAGCATCTATCACTTTTATCTCGGGTTTACGTGATAAACGGCGCAAGAGAGAGAGAGAGGGGAGAAGGTACGACTTGGCCAAAGGAACACCGAAGGTCAACAGTTGTGCCGTGATTGGTAACGGCTATTGTAGCGCGAACAATAATGTGATTTAGTCGCATCCCCGGTGAACGCTTTTAGAGATAATCGTCTTGACAGGGAAGATATTACATCAACCGCCCAAACTCCTCAACCTTGAGGGAGTTCAGTCTGCAAACTACAACAGTACTTTGTAGTCCACGCCTGTTCTTCAATGTACAAAGCTTGACTTAAATGACCAGCTGTCATCCAACTAAGTTGCTGCCAGCTAAGTTACACCCCTTAACAAACCTTGAAACAGTGGTGATGAGAATGAGTTAGTCCTCTAGACACTTCTTGGAGATGTGGGTCTTCAGGGGATGTTTGAAGACAGCAAAGGACAGTTTTGATGGCACAAAGAAGTTGGTTCCACCACTGAGGAGCCAACACTCCAAAGATTCCTGATGCATGTCTTCCTCTTCTTTTGAGTATTCGTGGTTCAAGACAAGCAGGACTTGATGCTCTGAGAGGACGAGAAGTGACGTGCTGCTTGATCAGTGCTGATAAGTAAGGATTCTTGCTCTTGAAGACGAGTATTAAGGATTTGAACCTGATGAACGATCAGCCACGGGGAGCCAGTGCAGGTTCCGTAGTAGAGGTATGGTATGGAGAATTTAGGATCATTGTAGACGAGTCTCATGCGTGCATCCTGGATCAATTCAAGTGGTATAGTTGCCTTCAGAGGAAGTCTAGGCAGTAGAGAGTTGCAGTAGTGTAACTTAGAGATGACCAGAGATTGAAGGAGTAACTGAGTAGCGTCAGTGGTGAGAAAAGGGACAGATCCTTCTGATGTTGTAAAGAAGATACCTGCGGGTACTTAAAAGGTAGCCAATGTCTAAAGAGAATAACAGTTCATCGTCTAGAGCAACTAGTAGGCAACTCCAGTCCTTAGTTCTGGTGGTTATCTACTGTACTTAAGACCAGGGGCCTCATTTATCAACCGTTCTTACGCACAGATCTGTGCATAAAGGGTGCGTACCATCGCTCCTGCGCAAAGTGTGAAATTTATGAACCTGTACTTGTGCTTAGAAATGTGCGTAAATATAAGAATATTTGAAAGTCTCAATTTTCCACGCGGGTTCTACATTTCAAAATGATATATACTCAATTAGCCATTATGTTTGTTGAGAAACAGCTTTGTCACCAAATTGGTGTTAGAAAGTAACCTGTGACCGATGGGTATTTGAAAATGTAGCATGGCTGATCTGGCTTTATTAGAAGATTTGGCAAACCGTGCACTCCGGAGGGAACGCGAGATCGTACTGATCTGCTTGGTGAGAGTTCAGAGTGGCTTCTGATCAGATACTGCTTTCCGAAAGAGATGCTTGGGTTTATGCCGTTAAATTAAATTATTGTCAATCATGGAATTTTTAGCCACCGGCACTTTCCAACGTGGGGCTGGAGACAGGTCAGGCATTTCACAGTCAACACTGAGCTGGATTATGCCATCCGTGTTGGATGCCATAATTTCCCTGAGCCCAAAATACATCCAGTTTCCTTGGACAAATCATCCACAAGCCGAAATCAAACAAGAATTTTACGCAATTGCGGGATTTCCAAATACAATAGTAGCACTATATTGCACACACTTTGCAATAAAAACACCATCACAAAACAAATTTAATTATGTCAATAGAAAAGGATTTCGTTCCATTAAAGTGCAAATTGCTGACAAAGCATCCCTCTGTGGGAACCCCCAATACCATATGTCACTCTCTCCCATGCAGTATTCTTTTTTTATTGGTTATCCTGCAGCTGAGAGAACCAAACAGCAATTTTTGGTTCATTCCAACCTCGGCCACGAGTAAGAACATGTGGGATTTATCAACATTGATTACTTACAAACATGCGTACGACTGGCCTCCGCATGTTTGATAAATCCGGATTTTTTTGTACTTACGAACATTCTAAATTTCATTCGTAGGATGGAATTTAGGACAGTTTCTATGAACAGTTGATAAATGAGGCCCCAGGAGTGAATGTTCTGAAAACCAGTTGGATAAAAAACCTCTAGGACACTGGACCTCCGGGACCGGAGTTGCCTACCCCTGGCCTAGAGTGACAGCAAGTTGCCATCTTAGAGGGGATGAAAATCCAAGTGCTCAAAACAAAATGGCAAGATCATGACTCGGTGATGGATTCCTTTTGATGTACAAAAGTTCAGTCTTGAGATGGTGGGATGCCATCTGAGATGAGGGTTGAAACGTGCTGGTCACCAGAGAAGGAGTTGACTGTCGTCTCTATAACAGTGGTAGGAGAAGCTGTGTGAGGCTATTACCTCCCCAAGGGAACCAGTGTATAAAGAAAAGAGAAGGGTCCAAGGATTGAACCCTGAGGAACACCAGTGGTCAGTTTTCTTACCGTGCCACCTGAAATGTCTACTCGTCAAGGTAGGATGCAAGCTGTTGCCACAGTGTCAGTGGAGAGAAAGGGACGGAAGCTTCTGAGACGAATGAAATCTAGAGAATTTACCCCGAAGCGCTCGTCTAAGTTGTGTTTTTATGCAATAAAGTATTCCAAGTGTATCTGACTGTATTCCAGAGATCAGCCCATTTCTGTCGGGGAAAATGTAAATATATTTTCATTGTAGTAAGTTATACAATGTCCCGGCTTGCAAATAATATATGTCATCCATGTCTAGCATGTGATATTGCAATAATATTAGCCAATAAAAAGCGATAGAGGAATGCTCAAAAATGTTAACGTTCTCAAAAGGTTAAGAGCTGCTTTTTGGTAAAATATCAACCTTTCTCTTTTTTCTCCCAAAAAGAAAAAGTTTCTGAACTCGCTTCCAAAAGTGTTCAAAAAGACGTTCACACAGCATGCTCAAGTGATATTACCATCATGGCAGGAGAAAAAAGGTGGAATTCTTGTTGTTTTAGACATGATTTATTATAATGAGTCTCCAGATCATTTCCATGGCATTCCACAGTGATTGAGGTATTTAAGAGTTAGCTGGAATTTCAAAAGAACGCAGCAAAAACATTGTAATGGTTTTATATTTTCGGCAGGCATGACAGACGTGATTCATGTTGTCATTTGGAGAAAGAATTAGGGACAAATTTCATGCCGTTATCCGATTGGTTCTTGGAGTTTATAACAAGATGCGTTTGAAGATTAGAGCGCGAGCATGTCGGTTAACGGGCTCCTGATTGTTTTCTTATGATATTGTATTTTTAAGGAGATGCCAAGAAATGGGGAGGAAGGGACGAGAAAAGGACAGAAGGTACCAGTCGTAAGTTGTTACATGTTTTTGCCACTTGTATTTATTTCATAAACTGTAGATTTGTATGGCTATTAACAGAGTTGAGGAAGCTAAAACTAAAGATATCATATTTTGTCTGATTAAAAGTATCTAAGCTAAACTATAACTTCCCATTTTAATATTGTAGTTGTAGTAACTAACTACAGAGAAAAAACAGCTAGCTACATCCAAGCTGTTTCATCCGGTAATACTTACTATTTGTGCTGTAAGATACTCTTAATGCAAAATCATACTGTCATCATGATGTTAAAAGTAACATGAAAATCTGTATTTTTATCAGTGTAACATCAAATAACAATCAGGTTTCAACAAGGTTTTTATTTTCACACTCAAATGTGTAAGTTCTTTCAGAGTCATATGCTTTGAACAATATGGACACCGATTATTCCTTCTGTCTTGGCCAAGGTGGACTCTGTCCTCGGGCTCCATCTCACAGCCACAAAGAAACGTTGTGATGCAATGATGTGGGCCCAGTATGAGCAAATCAACCCCAATCAGAATCAAATGTTAGTTAAAAATGCAAACAGAGTAAAATATTGGTATTTTTGTAACAATTTTGCCACAGTACATCATTATTTATTGAAAAATACTCATGGGAAAAGCTACATAATTTAAAAAATTAGCTTGGTCCTGATATGTTACCGAAAAGAGTAGCTACGTTAGTAGCAATGCTAATTTTAGGTAGCTTCTCGACTCAATGAGTGCGTGCAAAAACCTTTGGCTTCTAGTGTGTCCAAGTGTTATTGCTATTTTTACATTTTACTTTGCAAATGATAAGCTACTGAAAAGAGGTAGTTAGTAGTGTGACTATTTTACTTATCTACCCAACACTGGTAACTGATGACTCTTAGAAAAGATGTGTTAAAATCGACACAAACTATATTAAATTCTTACACATTAATGTGTGAGTTTTGGGACAACGTTTTAACACATTCTCTGTGTTAACACTTTTGACAGTGAAAGAGTCAATAAAGGTAACACAAAAATGTGTAAACATGTATATTATTAACACGTGTTGTCCTTTGTTACACATCTCGTGTTGAATGCTGTGAACAAATGCACGTGTACATTTTAAAACTACACATAACTATGTGTAAAAGATCTGACTTTTTCTAACACAGTTTTATTAATCATTAACACAAAATGTGTAAACGAAAGTGCTACACGTGATTTGTGTAATTTTTCGACACATGCTTCCTAAGAGTGTATTGTATCTGGACCTGGAAAATGCTTGTGGAGAGAATTATATTTTGAAAAGATTCTGGACCTTCTGCTGTTCAAAATACCCATCTTTCTAAATATAATACTAGACTAGGTCACTAAGAAAACAATAGTTACTGTCAAATCTACAGAATTTTAAAAGCTTTTCTACTGATAAGCTTAGGTGTTTTTAAAAAGCTTCTGGAAAGTTGAAATACCTTTTAAATATAGTACTAGACTAAGTTGCTATGTAAAAAAGTTACTGCAAAAACTACAGAATTTTAAAAGTAGCTTTGCTACTGATAAGCTACTGAAAAACCTAGTTATTTTATGTAAGAATTTTGCTAGTGTATCCGAGTGTGGTCCTGGAAAATGCTCATAAAGAGAATTACATAAAAAGAGACGCTGTCCTGCTGCGTAGTTTTCCTAAAGTCACATCTGTTTGCCGCTGTACCTCAAAAGTGTGTGCAGCTGCTGTCCCAGCGTCCGACGAGCTGAAGAATTTCAACATAACACACTGTCCAAGCGCTCCATGACCGCACCGTTAGACTCCAAACTGCAGCTTATTTTTATTATCTTTTATTTTCCAGCCTCTCAGAGTCCGCTGGCCGGCCGCCTTGCTGCGATATACTGCACTGAATTGAATTAGGAATGCTACATTGTGGAATAAATCTTACCATTGTGTAAAAGGAGAAGAAGAATAGACGACTTCTTACCTCCAAACGATAAAAAACACAATATACCACATCAGCACTCCCTCATGTGTCAAGCATCAAATCGATTACACGCTGTAAACAAAGACTTACATGCCTCGACATGCTGAGTGATCACATTTCCACTGAAATATTGCTTTTTTTCCACAGGTTTTTAGTGCTCGTGCCCAACACGTTCCCAACTCCAACCTCAACATGTTTTCCCACTGGGGCCAAAATCTTTGGCACTTTTTAAGCACCGCTTATGATTAGTGTTGAAGTGAAAGTGAGTGATTATGTGTCATTGTGAACACCACAACGAAAATCTTACCCATCCGTGAAGGAGCAGTGGTCAGCTGACATGAGCAGCGTCCAGGAAGCAGTCCTTGGGGACGGTACCTTGCTCACGAGTACCTCAGTGGTATCTTTACCGGTCTTGGACTTGAAATGACGACCTTCTGATCACAGATCCAACTCCGTAATGGTTACACTACCAATGCTACCATGTTTGTCCACTTTTGGAAAGCTTGGTGAAACATAAAAATATCAAAATTGTTAAAATGTGTTTTTCGAAGCTGTTCTGTGTATTTTTTGCCTCTACTTTTGCCCCTGTCTTAATAAATATATTGTGCCACATTATTTTCAGCAATATTTTTCCCCAAATGTGTTTAAACAATATAATATTATACAACTTTGGACTTGAAGAAAATCAATAAGCTAAGGTTTTGCCCCTAAAGGCATGCAATACCATGTGCGTAAGAGCGCTCTTTAACAGTTGTAGCTTCTGTTTTTACCTACAAACTTTAGATGGATTTCCAAAAGAAAACACCAATGTGACTGCTCAAGTTTTGTAGCCGTGACATGACAACTGTCCGAGTAGAAAGACTTTGACTAAAATGCACTGAAGTGAATGTGGAATGAACGAGGGATGATAAAAGTAGGGAAAAGACGAGTGCGGGTGGAAACAGATTGAGATGTGTGTTCATTGAGGTGGTCTGAGGTGGCATAAGAACCGTGTTGACTGTTGTGTGAAAAGAGGCCAAGGGTAGCTTTCAAGTCCCAAATAAAGCGACATAATTTGTGCTCCATGTTAGTCTATGGGGAAAAAAAACTGTAGGAGGAGCAGCGGTCAGAAAACACTGGTGAACGTCAGTATCAATGCCAAATTGCTCCTTGGACACAGTGGAGCAGTGGGTAGATTTGGCAGCACCCAGGAAGCAGCGTTTGGGGACGATACCTTGCTCATGAGTACCTCAGTGGTACCTTTACCGGTCTTGGACTTGGACTGGTCAGCCTTCGATCACAAGGCCAACTCCCTAACCGTTACGCTACAAAAAGCCCCAACTGGTGATAATAAAGTCACTTTCAACATAATGACCCCAAAATCTCAAGCCAAAGCGGCAGCACGTGACGATACGGTGTGAGAACGCGTCACGACACAGCAACGTTTTATGTTCGCTCTTTTTCTTTCTCTCTGTCTCTCAACCCACTACCCTCTTTCTGAACCGGCCTTCAGTCAGCAAACGAGTAAACTCCGCCCCCTTCGTCACCACTAAAGGTCGTCGAAATCATCGTCTCCAAAACGGACGGCCTTTCCCTGACCTCTTTACCTTTAATCATCACGGCAAGAGAAAACCCATTACACCGGCCCTACTACCCAAATATCTTTAATACGACTGTAATTGTGAGCGGCCACTTAAGCCTCGGCGAGGAGAGAGGATGTGTAGAGGAATGGAATGTGCTGCAATTTCACTGTTGTGAACTCTCGCCTAAATTTAAACTCGTTAAAGTCGATTATTCTCTCTCTGTTTATGCTCCGTCTCTCGCCGATTTGAGCCGGGAGGCGATATATCATACGGTTGGTGAGGTTTACAACCTCATATAACGTTGTAACATACGTTTGGCCGTGACTCGGACCTTGTGTGTGTGTGTGAGTGTGTGTGTCTTTGGTGTTTAGGCCTCCTCTAGAAATCGAGCCCCCTCCAAATATATATTTCAAAAGAAGTTATGCCCCCGTTAACAGCTCTCTGTCATGTTATAGTGAAAGCTAAATAGAGCAGCTGAAACAGAGGCTGTTACGAAGGCTGTTGTTTTAAGGCTACGTCGGACCTCTGTGTTTTCAGAACAAACATCTCTCCGTCTTCACAGGTTCCCAAGCTATTTTGGAGGTGGGGGGATTGGGGTTGGGGGGGTTGAAAGCAGAGCAACATCAAATGTTTCTTTTTTCCCCAGTGTTTGTTCAAATGCCATTTCTCTTAGTCGGACTGGGCAGCTCTGAGAAAATCGGAGCGTTTGGCGAAGACTTTCCAAAGCGCCGTCATCCTTCCAGAAACCTCAAAAAACGTTACGTTCCAAATTGATCTGCTTGTTCCTTAAACAAACCTGCTCGTATTCGTTTGGAGCCGTCTCCAATAGGATTAGCGGCATTTAAGCGACGACTGATTGATCGCTTAAGTGCTTGCAGGTTTCCTCAGAGACGGTTTGGGATCTCACGTTTGCCTCACAAAAAACAACCCCCCTAAAAAAAGAGACTCTGGAGATACGGAAATGTGGGTCTTCCACGTTTATCACTTTGTTGGGGTCAAAATGCTTTTGCAACGTTGAGGGAAAGTCATTTTGGAAATATTTGAAAAACGAAATAAGAGAAAACAACATGTTGCTGAAGGTTAAGGTCAGCGTTGGGCAGAGTGATTAACTACAGTAATACATGAGTCATTGGAAATACTGTATATCCTTTAGCATGGGCAACACAATAGTGAGTGTGTAATTAGATGTGTAAGTGTGTGTATTGTGTGTATTGTGTGTGTGTGTATGTGTGTGCATGCATGTTTGTGTGTATATGCATGTGCATGCATGCATGCATGTGTGTGTATATTGTGTGTGTGTATGTGTGTGCATTCATGTTTGTGTGTATATGCATGTGCATGCATGCATGCGTGTGTGTGTATTTTGTGTGTGTATGTGTGTGCATTCATGTTTGTGTGTATATGCATGTGCATGCATGCATGCGTGTGTGTGTATTGTGTGTGTGTGTATGTGTGTGCATTCATGTTTGTGTGTATATGCATGTGCATGCATGCATGTGTGTATTGTGTGTGTATGTGTGTGCATGCATGCATGTGTGTGTGTGTATTGTGTGTATGTGTGTGCATGCATGTTTGTCTGTTTGTGTGTATTTGTGTGTATATATAGCGTGTATTCTAAGTGTGTGTGTGTATGAAATGTGTGCCTTCTGTACTGTGTATATACAGTGTATAGTGTATTTATCCTGATATGAGTGTGTGTGTGTGTGTGTGCATGTTGTGTGAGTGCTTGCATGTGTGTGCATGCTTACATGTGTGTGTGTATTTTGGGTGTGTTTGCATGTAAATTCATGTGTGTACTGTGTTTGGGTGAGTGTGTACTAGGCTAGTAAGCTGTGTGTGTGTTTTTATGCATCTGTGGGTATTGTGTTAGGCATGTGAGTGTGTGTGTGTGTGTATCGGTCACATGAGTGTGTGTGTGTATTTTATATTGCGTATTAAAATATGAGTTCAAGTTTGTCTTGGTATTTGGCTGAGAGCTCATAAGGATAAAGTCCACTGGTGCACCGGGCCGGAAGGCACGCGGGGAACAAGGGAGTGAGGGAACGAGGGAATGAGGGAGGAATGGAAAGAAAGCGAGCTCTCGGGCCGGGGGAAGTCCGTTTCATCAGCAGGTGTGTGTGTGTGTGTGTGGTCGAATGTTCTGAGTTTGGAAGGTTTACAGGCCAGATTCACAGGCGAGACCGAAACGTTGATTACTGTCGGATGCTCGTCCCCGATTGGGCCCTTAGTGTCCGGCCTCGTCACGTCCTGAACGCCCTCACAGTGTTTATTTTTAGAATTTTTGGTCCAAACCTGGTGCAAAAGAGGAGTTTGAACTCATCGCATAGATTTGAACTTGGCAAGAGTAGCACTCTTATACTGAACATGTGAAAATGACTGTAATAGTGCTGAATTTGGTGACTTAATGAAAAACAGCAGCCGTGGTCTAACGCGTGAAAATTTGAGTTCGGTGTTAGTCTGTGGGGTGAAAAAACGGATGAAAAAATGGACAGAACAAAAAGTAATACATTACCGTAATTATGTTACTTTGTAATGTGTTACTCCCAAAACTGTGTATGAGATATAATGAGTATATAAAAGATGTTTATTATTCCAGAGTTGGTCTCAAATTTTAGTGCCAAATGAGTAAAAAGTGCCACAAGAATCAAGAAGCTGAAACGTCAGCGGTGCATTAGGTGCAAACAGTTCATTTTTAAGTTTTAATATTGCTGTAAATACTCCTTTCTCCAAGTAGAAAACGACAGTTAGAACAAGTAGGGGTTCTCCGCTAACACACCGCATTACAAAATAAAAACGTGTGGGTTGAGCGTAATTAATTTCCCACCTGAGAGCGAGAGCAAATGTGGAAATTGCGACGAGGCCAGCGATAAGGCAGGGCGGTAATTAGGAAAGTGGGGCTGATAGGCATCGCTGCACGGATTTTACACGCCACCGTGTGCGACGTCCTCCCACGAAGCAGCGGCAGCCGTGACTAATGGAGAAGTTTGTCGAAAACAGCCGGGCGGCAGCCGAGCACCGGGGAGACGTTCACGCTACATTTTCATCCAGTTAAGATTGTAGATTAGGGTCACGACAAACTCCACACTGAAGCCATTGTGAAATTTAGAGAGCGCTGGAAACGCGAGGCCACACAGAAGACGAGTGCTGCTGTTTTAATATTGAAAATATAAGTTAAAATCCACTGTTTCAATCTGTTTCGACTGCATAAACTTTTGGGATATTCAACATTTTTGAACATTTGTATATATCTTTATTTATTGGCGTATATTATTGGGACAGCAAATGAAAGACATGCATGTCTTATATTGACTTTTACATAAGCCCTGGAGCTACTTATTTATGCATGTATTTGATGTGAAAATGCTAAGATAAACATGGTATATTTCTTTTAATGTTTGCTTTTTATTATGACTTTTTACTTTCTTACCTTAATTTCCTTTTTTAAAAAAGATTTTCATTGAAGATTTTTTTAAACGTCACAGAGGTAAATAATATTAACGTTTTGTATATTTAAAAACAGAAATGAAACTTTTAATCTGTTCTTATATTTTAAACTTAATTAATGGATGAGATCACTCTGAACAAATATAGTTTTGTTCAAAATTTTGATGAAGATTTTTTTGCAAACATGTTTAACCATGTTGCTAGGTTCACGATAACAAATAATCACTCAATATACAATGGCAGTTGGTAGTGTAACGGTTAGGGAGGTGCCCCCGTGATCGGATGGTCGCCAGTTCAAGTCCAGAACCGGTAACTGGGGTACCCATGAGCAAGATACCGTCCAGAAAGCACTGTGTCCTCCAAAAGGCTGTCCACTCCTCCTTCACGAATGGGTCAAATGCAAAGGTCACGTTTGGTTGTGTTGCACTGTGGGCTGTGCTGTGTTCAAAATCACACTTAAAAAATATATTAAATCCAAGCTTTTTCCACTGCCCAAACCCTGAAGTCCTTTTTTGCTCGGTGGCCACGCTGGACAAAAAAATGTTCTGCAGGTGGAGAAATAAAATAACCTTCACGCTGTTTAATGTTCATCAGTTCCGCTCCATAATGCATGTTCTGTGTTTTCCGATGTCAAAGAGGCGGCCAGAGAATTCCAAGGTAAGTGATTTTAATTTAAAAAATAAAACTGTGGTTTTGGATCACAAAGCTCTAATTTTTTCCTCAACTGGGGGGTAGAACTAATAACCCACACCCAAAACCCAGTCACAGGGAGGAGCTCATATGAACAATGTCTCACACGTTCCTTTTATTTGTTTTCCTTCAACATGAGCTAAACGCCACCATAAACTGTTCCTCGTGTCACAAGCTGGAGTCAGAGACAGGGATTTGGGGTTTTGTCAGGTTTCAAATGTCAATTTTATTGTGATTTTCTTATAAACTACATTCGCGACCTAAGGTGCATTTCCCAAAAGCATGGTTTCTAACGTATTGCTAACTATATTACTTGCTAAAGTACACTGTTAGTTGCACAATATTTTTCATAACAGGTTGTAAAAGATACTGTAAATTATAGTACAGTATAATATAATGATAAAAACCTATGTATATGTGCATATTTTACCGTTTTACATTTTTACCATTATACTTTTATACAGAGTATAAAAGATTTTTCAATTGTCAACAGTTTCAGATCATCAAACAAATATTATTACAGTTCCAAAATTCATTTTAAATTATATATATATATATATACACAATATACCGACTATAATTATATATATAATTGTCTGGTTTGTCTTTTTAGCTGTACTTGATTTTAATTTTAATCATTTTTATGATTAATGAAGTTAGCACTGACATATTACATATATTGTGTACTTTCTGACTGCATTTCTACAGTTACACTTTGATCGGCTTGTGCTTCTGCTCGACCTCCATGAGCTCATCACAGCTGATCCCAAATCCGCCTCCTCCTGAGACGCAGCCTTCCAGGAAACACTTACAGAATTCCCGGCGTTCCGAGCTCAGCTTTACTGTTCTCCTGTCAGCTCACACTCAGAATAACAACGCTGGAAAAAGAGACGCAGCAATTAGTCACACAAACACTATTAATCTTCACTGTGTAGCTTTTGAAAGACTCAAACCTTTTCTCTGAGTTTACACGAGCTTAAAGGGGCAAGAAAGCTAATCTGGACTAGTTAGGCTAGCTGTTCTCATTAGCTTTCACTCATTCTTAGCTACATTAGCATCTTTGGCCAAGTGTCCTAACAGAGACTTTAAATTAGAAGTTGCATGAGAGTGAAAGCAAATTTGGACCATTTATGCTAGCAGTTTCCATTAGCTTTCACTCATTATTAGCCATGTTAGAATCTGTGGGCCTACTGTCCGACTGTCAAATTTAGATCATTTATGCTAGCCGTTCCCATTAGTTCTAATTAATTTTTAGCTACATTAGCATCTTTGGAATGAGTGTCCAAGTGTCATATATGGACTATTTATGCTAGCAGTTCCCATTAGCCTTCAGTCATTGCTGGAAAAATCTTGAAAAGTTTGTTCTTGGATCGTCAAGAGATTGCGGGATTTCATCGCAATGCAATTTATAATAAAAAAACATGCTGCAAGGCAACAAAACAAAAATAAAGTTCATAAAACACATGCAAACACACTGCAATTACAAAGACGCATCACAAATTCTGAAAAAACACACCACATGGCACACACACTCACATTTATACGCTATGGGGCCAATTTAGAGTAACCAGTCCATCTAAACTGCATGCTTTTGGACTGTGGGAGGACACCGAAGCACCCAGAGAAAACAATACATGGCACAGATCCAATATGTGGGTGGAATATCATTCCGATAGCGACTCAAACAGCTGGATCAGGTATCGGTGTAATTGGGCTGATCTATGGAGCCGATCTGTATATTTGTGACTGTCAGTTGGTTCTATATTGGAAGTGTGACTGTGGTGAAGCTGGTTTATTGTTCAACATTGACACTAATTCCTACATATTGAAATGACAATGAGCAGAATAAGCAACACAACACACTACAATCCCAAAAGCACATCACACCATTATACTGTTTAATTTCCTTAACAACACCAGCTCTCACTCACAATCTCTGTGTTCCTGATGCTTTTAGCGCCGCAGGATTCGGGAGCGTCACTAACTGTGTTTAAAGGAGTCATGTTGGAGATGTTATTTGGGATTTAAGTCGAGTATTTCCTTCAGCAGAAGAGAATAATCTCAGTGATGTATTCAGACATTTCTTAAAGCATTATTTTATGTTTTACGTTTTAAGAAGACTCTGAGACTGTATCGGTTTTGTATCATATTGGCAAATATCCAATTTAGTTAAATTGTTATAGTATCAGACATAAAAAAGTGGTATTGTGCCATGTCTAGAGAAAACCCACGCGAACACGGGGAGGGCACATAGAAAGGCTGCACGTCCAACCCGGAGATTGAACCCAGGACCTTCTCGTTGTGAGACGATAGCTCTAACCACCATGAAAAGTTATCAAACCAACACCACTGATGCTACTGTATAATTTATTAATGTAACTATGAATTAATATTGATTTATGCTCAAAGTCTTTCCCTTGATGGATCATTAGTCCTTTTCTTATCCAATAATTCAATTTCCTGTCATTTCCCGGAGTCCTTTCCTGGATATGTGATCTTACTGAGATGGTGTTGAGCAACTTTTCCCCTCTTGTCATCACCGCCATTAACATCCCACGTTTTCCAGCTCTTTCTCTGTACAAAAAAAGTTGTAGAGGGATAAAAAAAGATCAGTATAACGTAACACACCTGCAGCTCTGCCAGCAACGTTCACCAACATTACACGCTGCACAAACATTACTAATCACCATGAAACTCTCCACAACCATGTTTCTTAGAACACTGTGACTTCCCGCAATGACGTGCTTTTGATGAAGGCTGTGGGTAAAATATGAGATTTTTGTGGGTGTCTAGAGCATTTGAGTCGTGTTCCTTTACTGGTTCAAGTTTCTAGAAAATGTCTAAAGACAGATCTTTACATCATGCAAAAGTCATGCATTACATTTACATTTACGGTGTATAGCAGAAGCTCTTCTCCAGAGCAAGTTCCATCTCCTAATTTCAGAGACAGTCTCCCTAAGAGCAACTTGGGGTTAATGGCATTGGTCATAAACCCAATGATGGTAGAGCTGGAGGTAGGATTCAAAAACCTGACCTTTTTTGGCAAGTTTCATAACCGCTAGACATCCACCACCCAAATTTTTATCAAGCCCAAATTAGCTAAATTAAGGCCCAAAACCAATCTTTGAGTGTCCTCTAGTTTTGAATTTCAATTATTTTGTTCCCATGTTTTGTTCCCATAAACCAACATCTGTTTCCACATCATCAGAGGACACGAATCGTTGTTCCAGTTCGATCGCACAGCCAAAAAGTTTCCTCTTCTAGAGTCCTGCCAAAATTTGGATGATCCAAACCGACTTCCAAGCTACTGGCAAAAACCTGCTCAAAAACGTGGTAATAGAATTCTAGCCTCTCACTCAGCTGCCTCCATTCATTTTCCCGACCACCAAAACCGACTATCGTTTCGGGGAAAAAAAGTAAAGGTTCAAGTACCATGAAAAATGATCGTGTTGACGAATGAGAGTTGGCACAATTCGTCAGTCGGAAAATCATTTGCCGAAATTCCGAGGCAAATCCAAGCGTCACTGTGTCAATTACATAATCATACATAAGTACCGCATGCTCTCGAGAAAGTATGGTATTATGTGCTAACGGGTGTCATGGCTCCACCTGGACTCTACTCCAGCTGCCCACCGGAGGGCGCCCCTGTCCTGTCCTGTCTGTCTATTGTGGTATGTCAGTCATTTCTCTCTGTCCTGCCCCGGTGTGTCCTGATTGGTTAATTAGTTTAATTATCTCTTATACCTGTGTGTGCTTAGTTCTTTGTTCCCAGTTTCTTAAACTGTTTCATTGGTTCCTGATAGGTTCCCACCCGTAGTTATCCCAGTTCTGTTGATCGAATGGTTTAGTGTTTCGTATCTCGTTAGGTTTAATCAATTAGCTTAACGTTAGCATGTGTTTCTGTTTAGTTAGATTCCTATTTAGACCTGTCCCCTCCTTTTGTCTCTGTTCGTCCACTGTTATTCTGACCCCATGTTGGTGTGCTGTATTTTTTGTGTTTTTGAAGTTTTCGGTTTGTTGTTTTGTGGCCATTGAGCCTGTTTTAGATTTAAATAAGCAGCTTGCATTGATGCCACAACCGTCTCCTGCGTCATGACAACGTATGAGACGAGATCGAATTTAGTGCTCATCAGAAATAATTAAATGCACACATGTGTTGAAGACAAATGAGAAAGTTATGCATTCTCACAATAAAATATCAAGTGCTCACAAGAAAATACTGTATGCTCATGAGAAAGTATTCTATATTCACAGAAAGGTAAGATTCTCAGGAGAAGGCATTGCATGCTTATGAGAAAATATCAAGAAAAATATCAAGGTCTCATAAGAAAGTAATGCATTCCCACAAGGATGTATTGTGTGCTCAAGAGAAAACCAACTATTTTGACATAATTTGCATATATTACCAACTTCTGACACTTTTTAAAAAACTTTCCAAAACACTTTTCCTCAATATGTCAATGTGATGTATTATTTTTAATATGTGTTTCATCTGTTTAGCTCTTTTTAGTGGGTTTGGTCTTTTATGTTTTTTTGTTTTGCCCTGTGCTGTTTGTTTGCACTTTGAGTTGCATGCAAGTCACACTATATATAAAACCACACTCATATTGGACACTCATGTTGCCATATTTTAACATTTTTCAGAAATCATTTTTTAATCCTCCTCCGCTTTGAGAAAAGTTGTGATCGTTCTTCCATGGCACTCCATCACCCGAGTCGGGTTGAGGCCAAAATCCGTGTATATGTTGCGATGACGGGACTTAAAGCTCTGTTTGGGTGCGTCCCGGTCTGTATTTGTAATATTTCTGGCGGAGTTTGTGAGCGAATGCCGCATTTGGGCTAAACAGGAAATTCTCGCGTACCTGACGCGGATTTAAAAATCGCGGTAACCGAGGCCCCGCATCCACCTCGGCGACGCTCGTGACGTTGTGGACGCTGGCGCTTTCTAACGGGTGATGTCATGTATATTCTTATAAAGAGTAATCTGTTTAGTGTTTAGTCATATTTCAGCCAGTGTTTTTGGGAATGTGGCAGGCGGAATAATGTGTTTGCAAAACAGATACGTAAGAAACGGGCAACGGCCATGCGTTAGCTCATCTGTGAGTGTGTGTTCGGGAGTGTTTCAGTGTGTGTGTGTCCTCGGTGGGGATTCCTTCAGCAGTAAAGGAGCTGGAACTCGGACATTACTCAGCCACTCATGGCTTCCATGTGTGTCCTGTAAAAAGCGTTGTTTAGTTCGGCGCATACACATTCTAGAAACATCCACTCGGCCGCTTCCTGTCTCCAATGTGAGCCAGGTGTCATGTCGTATCTATCACACTCCGACAGGGGAAAAAAGAGAGCCAACCGCTCCGCACTCGTTTATCAGGGCACCGGCTCGGGTTGGGTTTCGGATCCTTTCAGACATTCTTTCGTTCTCATCTTTCTCTTCATTCCTGGCCTCATTTCTGTACTTCTGCAAATATGGATTCAGCTCCTATGTGTGCTCACGAAAATGGTTGGGGTGCAAATAAGAAATAATTGCTCAAGAACTTACTTCCTCTTGAGCATGTGTTACGTTGTTACCTTATTGTGAGCATGTTACTTTGTTACTTTCTTGTGAGCATGTGTTACATTGTTACTTTCTTGTGAACGTGCTACTTTGTTACCTTCTTGTGAGCATGTGTTACGTTGTTACCTTATTGTGAGCATGTTACTTTGTTACCTTCTTGTGAGCGTGTGTTACATTGTTACTTTCTTGTGAACGTGTTACATTGTTACTTTCTTGTGAACGTGTTACTTTGTTACCTTCTTGTGAGCATGTGTTACGTTGTTACTTTCTTGCTGAGCATGTGTTACTTTGTTATCTTCTTGTGAGGGTGTGTTACATTGTTACTTTCTTGTGAACGTGCTACTTTTGTTACCTTCTTGTGAGCATGTGTTCACGTTATTCTTGTGAGCGTGTTACGTTGTTACCTTCTTGTGAGCGTGTGTTACATTGTTACTTTCTTGTGAATGTGTTACATTGTTACTTTCTTGTGAACGTGTTACTTTGTTACCTTCTTGTGAGCATGTATTACGTTATTTACCTTCTTGTGGCGTGTTACGTTATTTACCTTCTTGTGGCGTGTGTTACATTGTTACTTTTCTTGTGAATGTGTTACATTATTTACTTTCTTATGAGCGTGTTACTTTATTTACCTTCTTATGTGAGCATGTGTTCGTTGTCACTTTTCTTGCTGAGCATGTGTTACTTTTATTTATCTTCTTGTGAGGTGTGTTACATTATTTACTTTCTTGTGAGCGTGCTACTTTATTTACCTTCTTGGCAGGCATAATGTTCACGTTGTTACCTTCTTGTGAGCGTGTTGTTATTTACCTTCTTGTGAGCGTGTGTTACATTGTTACTTTCTTGTAGATATGTTACATTATTCTGCTTTCTTGTGAGCGTGTTGCTGTTACCTTCTTGTGAGCATAATATTCGTTATTTACCTTCTTGTGAAGCGATATTCGTTATTTACCTTCTTGTGGTATGTTACATTGTTACTTTCTTGTGAATGTGTTACGTTGTTACTTTCTTGTGAACGTGTTACTTTGTTACCTTCTTGTGAGCATGTGTTACTTTGTTATCTTCTTGTGAGGGTGTGTTACATTGTTACTTTCTTGTGAACGTGCTACTTTGTTACCTTCTTGTGAGCATGTTACATTGTTACCTTCTTGTGAGCGTGTTATGTTGTTACTTTCTTGTGAGCATGTGTTACATTGTTACTTTCTCGTGAACATGTGTTACTTTGTTACCTTCTTGTGATCATGTGTTACATTGTTGCTTCCTTGTGACTATGTGTTACTTTGTTACCTTCTTGTGCGCGTGTGTTACGTTGTTACCTTCTTGTGAGCGTGTTACGTTGTTACCTTCTTGTTAGCGTGTGTTACTTTGTTACCTTCTTGTGAGCGTGTGTTATGTTGTTACTTTCTTGTGAGCATGTGTTACATTGTTACTTTTTTGTGAGCATGTGTTACATTGTTACTTTCTTGTGATCATGTGTTACTTTATTACCTTCTTGTGAGCGTGTGTTACGTTGTTACCTTCTTGTGAGCGTGTGTTACTTTGTTACCTTCTTGTGAGCATTACGTTGTTACTTTCTTGTGGCCCCATATGATTCCTGCATCCAAATGTAAATAATTCAAAATTATATTTTCTTTTTAATATATCATTTAAACCGTTTATTTGTTTACAATTTTCTGTATGAATCACATTCTTCTCATCCACCCATATCCCATCTTTCATCCTTCCCACTTCATCCTGATGTTATCTCTTAAGACTTTCTCCTTCTCCCACTCCACGCTCATCCTTCTTTTCTTTCGTCTTCCTCTCTCCCTCTCTCTCGCCAGCCGTCAGCTGCAGATGGTTGTGTGTGTGTCGGGGGGAAGTTCCTCATTCCTCTAAACAGCCCCGAGATAAAACACTCAGTGTTTATTATTGGAACGGAGGGGGGTCTGAGAGAGAGAGAATGGGGGGGGAGTAAGAGAGAGAGGGATGTAAAAGCAGGTGTTAGGATCGCAGATGACAGAGCGAGGGAGTCTGAGGTCCATCTTCAGAGATGAAAAGGGGCAGAAAGAAAAGAAAGATAAACAAAACTGAAGAAAGAGAAAAAGAGAGAGTGAAAGTGAGTGAGGAAGACAGGGAGTAAGAGTAGAGTAGTGTGCGTGTGTGTTTCAGTGAGGGACAAAGACAGGGAAAGAGAGAAAGAGAAGTAGAAAGAAACAGAGAGAAAGATCAGGAATAAGAGTGAAAGAGTATAAGAGTGTGACCTTGTGTGTGTTTTGGGGGAAAGAAAGAACAAGTGATGGAGAGATAGAGAAAGGGAATGAAAAGAGAGTGAGAGACAGACAGTGGGTGAGAGGGAGGAAGAAGGAATGATATAGAGAAAAGTAGACAGAAATAGCAAAAGATGAGAGAGAGAAGGACAGCTTTAAGAATGAACCAGAACTGCATTTCACTCATGTTATATTTTTACATTTGTATAATTATGTACTGTATGTGACAAAATAAAGAATCTGGAATTTTCTCCAGTCATGGGTACGAAAGCCTGTCCATTACAACACCATTGACTTCATGTAGGATGTGTCGCCCTCCTGTGGCCACTACAAGCAGCTGCTTTTTGCAAGTACACTGTTAGAATCTGTGTGAATCGTCTTTAAAAAAACAAAAGAACCCAAATCTATGACAGTGAATCCAACAACAGATATTCTTCATTACACCACGGCAGCTGGAGAGCTGTAAAAACGGCAAGAAAATGATCTCATTGACCCACGTGTCCTGCAGTGAGAGAGAAAATAAACAGTGTTTTGCTCTCTTTTGGGCTGACGTGAAAAGCCAGGCCTGGGTCAGTTTCGTCGCTGTAGGTTCTGAGTTTGATCCCTAAGTCGGTCGTGAGGTCTTTCTGTGTGGAGTTTGTGCGCTCTCCCTGTTTTCACGTGGGTTTTCTCCAGGACCAAAAGCATGTAAGTGTGAGTGCCCTGCGATGTGTCTGCGACTGCCCACGGTTGGTCTCTGCCTCACGCCTGTAGTCCCCGTGGCACTGACTGGGATTAAGCGGAACAGATAGTGAATGAATTCATTAACACAGATTCTGATTTATCAGCAATTAGCAATAATATTACCCTTCCTGAATCGGCACCTTATCGTGGTGAAGGGGTTTGCGTGACTCAGTGACCCTATCAGCTGTGTTTTCGGGGCAGAAGCCCCTGGTAGGGCCTCCCAATGCAAACTGGTGCGCAGTGAGGGACCAGACGATGAGCGATTCAGACCCTCATGAGCAAGAAAAAGACGATCCACTTAAACAGTTGACAATACTGAACAAAATATTTTCTTTTTTCATGTTTGTTACCCTTCCACCTTGTATGTTGTTGAACATTTATAGGAGTCTGTTGCAGAAATAATGATTTCCTTTTTGTTACCTCACCCAGATTGGGGTCACCGCATAGTGTGCATTAGCAACTAGCATAGTGTACATTAGCGACTAACATAGTGAACATTAGCAACTAGCATAGTGTACATTAGCAACTAGCATAGTGTACATTAGCAACTAGCATAGAGTACATTAGCAATGAGCATAGAATACATTAGCAACTAACATAGTGAACATTAGCAACTAGCATAGTGTACATTAGCAACTAGCATAGAGTACATGTACATTAGCAACTAGGCTAGAGTACATTAGCAACTAACAGTGTACATTAGCAGCTAACATAGTGAACATTAGCAACTATCACAGTGAACATTAGCAACTAGCATAGTGTACATTAGCATAATGTACATTAGCAACTAACAGTGTACATTAGCAATATAGTATATGTTAGCAATATAGTGTACATTAGCATAGTGAACATTAGCAACTAACATAGTGTTGCTAACATAGTCAGCAATACATTAGCAACTATGCTTTAGGGAAACGCCCCCCGGACGGTGTTCAGGATGTAATTAGGTGGAGTGACGAATATCCGAACGGTAACTCTGCTGCTCGCTGGGTTTCTGACAAACACTAGATGGAAAGAAACGTACACAGAGGGATAATGAAACACACACAGAGTTTCAGATTTATTCAGTAGCCTGGAGAGCGCAAGACTTTATGAACAGCAATTGCACGAGTTCAGCTGGACAAGAACATGCCAGAAAAGAGGAATAATGCACAATTCCCTGCACGGCTGTGTTTCTAAGTGGAGTGGGAATTTGCTCATTTCCTCCCAGTGTTCATGAAATATCAGATCACCGTTTTTTTGTGTGACGTAAACCCAGCCGGGTCGTAAGCGAGGTTAACTTAACGCGCTTGTTGCTATGGGCAGGAGGTAGAATGTCAATTCCAGATGAGGTGCAAAGAGGTTTGGGGAGTGAAACTGACTTAACACGTACACGTCAATGTAACGAAAAATTCCCATTTTGGTTGCTAAAATGAAAGCACCGAAAAAATGATTCATTTACTCAGTGCAACCTATAACATCCAAGTGGAAAATATCAATTTTATGCATTGAGGTTTAGTATGTAAGTATGTATATAGTATATATGCATATATATGCAAAGAGCTGTAGCATTTACTGTACCGGCTTCCCTTGCTCAGCTCATTATTCCATTTTATTTCATAATTATTGTCACAGTAAACATATACAGATACAGTATATTAGGGTACAGATACAGTATATTAGATGAATGAAAATATATAACTATATGTAGTATACTATATATAGTATATACTATATATAACTCTAATGTTGGAAAATGAGAACAAACCAAAGATTACACTTAAAGCTAGGCAGTCCTTGTCGACTAAACTTAGACTGTAATTTAAGTCTAAATTCAATTATATGAAAGTTTATATTTAAAAGTAAATAATATATTGTTATATAATGAGTAAAAAAGAATCACCCCCTTCTAAATATTCATATTTTGACTGCTTTACAGCCTACAATGAAAACAAATATAAAATAGCATCCAAGTGAAAAATATAAAAGCTACAGTTCAGAAAAATAATAAAAAGTCAAAAACAAGAAACGGAAACCTCGTAAGTCCATTAAATTTTTTGTCATAAAACAATTCTATTGGTCAGTCTTCGCGTTGGCCTTCACGTTCATTTAGAAATATTTACCCAATGAAAAGTGTTGAAAATAGTTTGAGACTTTTGATGATGCAATGTTTGTATATTTAGAATATAAATAGTTTTTTCGATTTCCTGAAAAATAACCGTTTTTATGTTTTCTGCCCGACAGCGATGATATACTTGTGTGCAATGTGCTGTAGTTAGTACGTACTATACCAGCTTCCCTTGCTCAGCTGATTATTTCATTTTGTTTCATTATTATTGCCACTAATATATATAGTGGCTCGTTTAATGAATGAATGATATATGTATATACGAAGGGTTGATTTTAGGCATTTTGCCGATTATCTGTATTGGTGTATAATTTTGACCATCATCGATATTAAGTAATTACAAGGTGCGCAACTGTGTCTCCACTTCTGTCTCTTCTCTCTGTGCCGTTTGTTGTCAACTCGCTGCTTCTTTTATTGTCCCGCCCACAACAGTCTCTGACTGGCTATACGTTACACGAGATCTAGGTTAAGCGGAGAGCGTGCTGAGCAGCTTTGCTTTCTTCACCTCAACCTGCTGCTGCTTAATTTTGAATACTAAAACGTTTCACAGTTTTATAATGCTACTAACATGTTTATTTAATATTATTTAAAGTTAAAGTAAAATAATGTAAAAACTTTAAGTATTTATAAGCCATTGAGTTATTTAAATAAAGTTTTGTGTTGGTGTTTGTAAAATTATTGTATAAAAGAATTTATTTTCTATTTTTGCATATCGGTTCCAAATATCGGCCCCGTTAATGATCAATAATCTGTGTTGATATCGGCCCTGAAAAACCAGTATCGGTCGACTTTTATTATTTACCTCAGTATGTCAAAAGACAAAATCTAAAACTAAATCATAGAGAACATTGATCTGCTTTTGAGAACAGAACACTTCTCATCTGGATATTTATAGTCTTGATGACCCTCTGAAACACTGCACGACCCTGTCGGAAAACAGGTCACTGATACCTCATGTTATTGGCCTGTTTTACAAACTGATTGCACTTTATTTTGCTTACCTCTTCTCTCAAGAGAATTCCCCAAAACCCAAGCTTCCAGATTTTCTTTCCATTTTTAGCCACACAATTAGGGTTCCATGAGGTCAGCCATATTTGTTCAGTTAGTAGAACTGTTCCTATTACACACACACACTCACACACACACACAGCTGGTCTGACCTGTAATTTAACTCTTGTGCACTGATGAAAGAATCCAAAGCAGCATTATCCTCTGGGTCACTATGGTCAGTCTAATACACACACACACACACACACTCCAGCTATGACCTTCAGGGCCAACAGAAGCTGATGAGCTACTGGCTTCATCCACTCAGCTGAATGTAATCACAGCAACACAAAGCAGGCCAAAGGAAAACAGGGCCAAGTAAATTAGATTCCTAAAATGATAATCACACACACACACACACTGCTCTACAAAGTCCTGGATCAGTAAAGATATCACTGAGGTACTGGTGCCATTCCCAAGCAGTGCTCTCCAGGTGCTGCCAAAAGCTGCTCACTGCTCTGTCACGGACGGGTCAAATGCAGCGCTCACATTACATTGTGTTTTGGATAAAATTTACTTGAAAATAAAGTAGTTTTTTCATAATATGTTAACCAAAACTGTTCACTTAATTTCATATGTCATTTATGTGACGCATCAGTGTTAAAGAATATGCACTCTAGATGGCAGCGTCCCAAAATTTCGAATAATTAATAATAACACCAAAAGTGGTGAAGGAGTTTTCAACAAGATTCTTACATTAACTAATATTTTCTTAATTGAGATTTGTTCTTAGTTAAGAACAGAATCTACAAAAGGTGAAGAGCACTCTTCTGCAAATTTTATCGCTTTTCTATTCGTGCAAAACATTAGCTTAGGATTAGATAAGTTGCTTAAAAAACCATAACAAGGATAAAAGGTGAAAATGTTAGGGAAATGATAGTGTTTATAGATGCTTCTGCTGATTATAACTGAGCTAGTTCTAAATTATTAGGTGTTGAATTAAGGTTAATATTCCTTGAGTCAGGAATGGGTTAAACACAAGAAAATAATGGCCCTGTTGTGGCGAAAACTGGGTCTTAATTGTGGCACCCTTTTGTGGCCAAAATATTATTTTTAATCTTGACCTTACAAAATGAGGAAAAAGTGTTGCAGTTGAGCTGCAGTGGTCCATGTCTCTTCAACAAATTGAATATTTTAATGAGTTAAATATTTATTTCTACAAGAAAAACAGTGGAACAAGTCAAAGAGACAAAGAGCAATCACAAAGAGCCTTATTTACAGATATTTTCTTTCATTTTCCTTAAATTTGTTCTTAACAAAGACAGTTAGTCAGTCATTATCTGAACCAGTAAATCTCTATCGGGATCACAATGACCAGAGCCTATCCCAGGATTACAAGCCCGAGTCGGCGACCAATATTATACAGTTGTATAATATTATATTATGTAAAGACGTCTAAGAAACCACAATAAGCTAATATCTGGTTACAAACAAGCAAACTTGCAAACTGTTTGTAGCTTCTGTTCTTACCTAAAAACACATCAAGTAAACTGCGTAAGAACAGTTGAGGAATGAGGCCCGGTAAGTCTAGGTCAGAAATGCATCCACAGTGTTATAATCATTTTAGAGAGTCACATTCATCTTCAATAAAATCTGACTTTTCGGGAGTCAAAATATCGCTGGTCCAAAAGGGTGATTAAACCTGGAGCCACAACAGGAACCTTCAGCCAGATTTTTGTTTTGTTTTGAGAACCCAGAACCGAGAGGCCGTTTCCACTTGATGTTTTGACGAGTAGCAGGAACTCGGCTTGGTCTCAGCCGTACGCATTTTAGGAGCTCAGAGCGTTCACCAACTCGTCAGCTTTATTGCTTGTGAAGTCTGAGTGCAGCATATTCAACCCCAGAAAGTGACTTGCTACGACTCACTTCCCAGGCGGAACTGTCCGGAACCCCGGAACCTCTAGTGAAATGTTTGAACTCTCTGCTAAACTCATTACAAAGTGTGTTGTGGGCAGTTGGTACAGTTAGGGAGTTGGCCCTGTGTTCGGATGATCTCCGGTTCAAGTCACAGAACAGTAAAGGTACCATTGAGGTACTCGTGAGCGAGGTACCGTCCCCAAGCGGCTTTAGCCGGTCATATTCACATGCTGTTTTTATGTGAATTTAAGTGAGTGATTATTTGTCATTGTGAACACACCACAGCACAACCCCCAGTGCTTTGGGATGGTACTTTGCCTGAGTACTTCAGTGGTACTTTTACCAGTCCGAGATTTGAACCAGCAACCTTCCAAACCGTTATGCTACCAAGTGCCATGTAGCCATGTTGGAGATGACATAAATTATGAAAGTCCTGGGTTATTTCAACATGGAGTGTTTTCTTTGCTTCGTTGTCGTTCATAGGTCAACTCGACTCACGTTCAAGACGTTAACTCGACTTCGCATCTTTGCCCCGTATAGCTAGTTTTGTTATATATTATAGAATTTGACTAGTTCGTGATAACGTGTTAACAGACCAAATTATGATTTTATTTCAATGTACATATGTATATACGTTCAAATGGCTTCTAGCTATCATTGCTCCCATTTATCCACACGACGGCTCACATTTATACGCAGTGTCGGGGGAAGTAACGTGAGACGAGGAGGCTAATCGCTTTGCATCGTACATCACCATGTCAGTATCAAGGTAATGAACCATTTATCACAACGCTACAGCTGTTATCTGCAGATTTACAATAAATTTCAGCTCCCACCGCTTTGGCTCTCTGGACACTCCTCCGCCTCCTTCTCACCACCACCACCACCACGCTTCCCGCTCTTAACTAGCTCTCGTTTGAGAAAACAAACTTCTCTCTCAGCCTCCGCCTCGGCTCATTGTAAGTAATGGGACGGCCCTGAGAGTCCAATATAATCCACCGTTTTTCATACGGGACTCGGTCGCAAGTTAAATAAACGTTGGCCGTTGACCGCACCGCGACCACGTGGTATCCTGACAAGTAGCAGGAACCCGACCTCGTCTCTGCTCTTACGCATTTTGGGAGCTTGGAGCTTCACCGGCTCGTCAGCTTTATCGGTTGTGAAGTTTGAGGGCAGAGTTTTTTTTCCTTCCCCAGAAAGAGACTCACTCCGACCCGCTTCCCGCTTGGGGAACTCTCCAGAACAGTGTATTCCCAGCGTTCCTGCCTCACCGAATCCACGAGTCATTAATCACCAGCAAGCGCAAACGCTAAGCGCACTGACGGTCTCCGACTGCCTCTGTCAACCACGCCATTCATTAGCTCAGCCCAAAGCTGGTTTATATTAGCCGAGCGAGAGATAGCATTTAAATTGTTTTTACCTTTGTTTTCCCCTTAGCCCAGCCCGGGAGAAGGAAGGGAGGATCGTGGGAAATGGCTTTTGCTCCAACCTAGCTAAATGCGCACTAAGTGAAAATGAAACGATGCATTCGGTTGACAGCAAGGATAAAAAAACATTTGACGGAAAATATATCAAATAACTCTAAATTTGCAATATGTACATTTGCTGCTTTGTTTTTCATTTGAGCTCCGCTGCTTGGACCCCGCTATACGCTCCTAACAGTTATAGTTATTAGGGGTCCAAGCATGAAGTGCCATGTTACTCTTTTGTAATTGTTCTGTTTATTTTTATTTTTTATTTTTTTCCTCCAAAACGAATTGTGCAGCTTGAATCGTAAGCTGAAGTTTTAACCTCTAACTCTCGAACCATGTGGCCGTCACTGATTCACTGACTCTTTTCTTCGACACTTACTGCATATTTATAGATTAATATTGTCTTTCGTTCACTTTCTATAAGGAAATTTTTGTTCACATTTTAAACTCGAACTCTAGTATATTATAGACTTTGACATCATAGTGATAACATATTAACAGGCCAAATTATGATTTTATTTCATTGCACATATGTATATATGTTCTAATGGCTTCTAGCTATCATTGCTCCCATTTATCCACATGACAGCTCACATTAATACACAGCATTGAGGAAAGTAATGTGAGATGATGAGGCTAATCGTTTCACATTGTACATTAGCGTGTCGGCTTCAAGGCAAAGAAGTGTTTATCACAGTACTACAGCCCTTATCTGCAGATTTACAACAAATTTCAGTTCCTTCAGCGTATTCCGATCACTCCTATTCCTTCTTCTCACCACCGCCACCACGATTCCCGCTCTTAACTAGCTCGCGTTTAAGAAAACAAACTTCTCTCTCGGCCACCGCCTTGTTCGTCGTAAGGAACGGGGCGGCCAATATAATCTGCCGTTTTTCATTCCGGGACTCGGTCGCAAGTTAAATAAACGCCGACTGTTGGCCGCAGCGAGACCGGTGTGTTATTGAGAGAGCCGGCTCTGACGACAGAAATCTGCTCCCATTCTCATGTAAGAGCTCCCCAGGTGTGTGTTTGTGGTGTGGTGTGATGTGATGTGTGCCTGTGTGTGTGTGTGTGTTAGAAAAAGAGGGTAACGAAGAGACATGGTGAGAACTGCAAAGGCTCTGACCTTTAAAGGGGAATAAAAGTTTAAATTTATGTCAAGGCGATACCACAAACCGTTCTCTCTTCTGAGTGATGAATCTTAATCACGGTTCATTCATTCATCTCACACACACACATAAGTACACACACACACCATGTAACTCAATCTATACTCCCTTTACATGTAGATGTTATACAGATGTGGGTATCCCTCTGGCATTTAAGGTCACACATGCTATGGATAGGTTTAACACACACACACACTTTTTACTTGTCCGCAGTGTATTCATCACTCCAGCTCCAGCCTTTGGGAGATGATGCAACGAAAATGCCTTGAAAGTACTAGAGTTGGACACCAAAGTACGACTGAAAAAAGGGCCAGGATGTGTTTTATTTGGCCACGCAGGGCCTGAAAAGGACTTTATTTTCACGACGAGGTGGGTAACCAACACGGAAAAAAGCACCAGGGACCGGCCAGAGGGCGAGGGAGCGAAAGAGAACTGAATGAATGAATGTAAAAGGCGTAACAGCTGCAGTCTGGATGAGGTGCCACCATGTGGATAACACTAACAAACAACGCAGAGGTTTGGACTTCATTATTCTCCAGATTTTCCACACACACAGTTTCCGCAGTTGATTAAAGGCATCGCTGACCCCGTTTTGGCAGCCGTCTGGCCTTCACCGCGTCCAGGTGGGCATTTCACGGGGCAGGAATTTTCTGTCAGCTGCGTGCTCCAGTGGCGTTCAGTAACGGGAGACAGAAGTGAAATCGGAAACTTGTTTAACGTACGTTATTCATGAACTACAACAAAGAGTCGCACCGCACCGCTCTCTAATAACAGCCTTTTCAGCAGTTACTGACTGTACACAGTCACAAAAATCATTGTTCGCCCCGTGATCAGAAGGTTGCTGGTTTGAATACCAGACCGGTAAAGGTACCCACTGAGGTACTCATGAGCAAGGTACCATCCCAAAGGCACTGCTCCTTCACAGATGGGTCAAATGCAGAGGTCTCATTTGGTCGTGGTACACTATGTGCTGAGCCATGCTGTGTTCACAATGACAAATAATCACTCAATTGTGGGAGTTCTTGTATATGATAATAAGACTGTCCAAAAATTAAGTAATGGATACAGAACAAACAAAACAGAAACTTGATTAACAGACTAAATAAAAGAGAATAAATAACCCATTTTAAATATCTTGGAATTCGGATGAATGCAGTTTTGAAGAATGATGTGGATGTCAGTACAGGAAAAGCCAAACACAGTTTCTTGAAACAGGGAATTGCTGAGAAACAACCTTTTGTTTAGCATTAAGAAAAAATTGGTACATACTCCATTATTCTGCATTCTAAGGTATGAAATCCTTACAAAAGAAAATAACAGCTTTTGAGTTAGGGTGCCACTGAATAACTTTTTCCAACACAATTTTATTAAACATTAACACAAAATGTGTAAACTAAAGCGCTACACGTGATTTCTGTAATTTTTCTACACATTCATTCTGAGAGTGACCTAAAGTCCCATCAGGTGAGTTTTTATCAGGTGCACACAAGTTATTATTTATAACGCTCATGTTAATTATCTTGTGGGAATAAGTTATCACATTGTGTGACCAAGTTAATTAAGTTGTGGGAAAATTTTAATTATCTTGTGGGAACAAGTTATTTATATTGTGGAAATAAACTACTCCCTTGTGCATTCATATTAATTATCTTGGGGGAACAGGTCTCTTAATGATCTTATGGGAACATGTTATTAACAAGTTATTAGCCTGTTGTCTTTCTAAATGTGCAGGAAACTGCTGGTCACAATCCTGTATGGTGAAAACAAGACTCGATTAACTCAGTTCTCTCTGTTATATGGTGTCTGTGTGTATCTGAAGTCTTTAAAGACACAAGAATTTGTAGTAAATTATCTTGTGCACATGAGACTTGTTCCCTCAAGATTAATAACTTCAGCACTTTAGTTATGGGACTTTATAGGCATCGCCTTTACTGATTACTGCTTTAATATTATTACATTAAACCAGCTGGGGAACACAACATCTATTTGTGAAGGTGTAGAAATCCGAAACGGACATCATGAGACGTCACGTGACCGGGGATTCTGGCCGATGACGTCACGCGGAGCCCTCGCGCACTGCGGGAAAACACTTGTTCTATGGAATATAGCGCCTCAATACACCTGCTACATGCGAAATAGGGATATTTTTTTACACCTGTGATAAGGAACATAAGACTATTTCACACTCGTTTGGGGGGAATACAGCGAGAATGAGCGACGTTTCCCACGGCGCCAGCCAAAGCAACTCAGATGCTGCAGAAGAGACGGACTGGGCAGCCGCAAAGGCGTTTTTTGACAACTTACAAACCACCAAGAAGCCCCGTCCTGTAATTTTACTTATGCATTTGTCCACCGGAACGTCTTGCACTGCAAAAACCAGATGCTGGATGCACGGAAGGATTTAAAAACGATAAATGCATGCAATGTTTTCCAGTGTTTTGCTGCGCATGCTGCATGCATTGCTTGTTTTTTTGCTTGTCAAGTCTTTATAAGCTTCACGTATTTTTGTATATAAGAAGCTTTGGTCGATTTTTCCCTCCTTGAAAACACCAAGAAGCCGCGTTCTATAAATTGATTGATTTGTTAAGCAAGCGGAGCATCTTGCAATGCAAAAATACAAAAGCTCTTAGGTGCACGGAAGGGTTAAAACATCAATGCATGCTATGTTTTTTGCTGTACTTTGCACTGCACGCTGGTCGTTTTTCACCTTCCAAACCTGTGCATATGTTTTTACAGAAGAAGCATGCACTGATCGTTTCCCCACTCCCATGCCTTGAGATGCATTTCCAGTTTATTTCGCAATGAAAGATGCATGCACTGCCTTTCATGCGTTGCTATCTTTCCAATATGCATTTGTCATTTCTCCTCTTCCATTTTTTTTGCATTATCTCTTCTCATTATTTCTTCTTCTTTCTTGCAGCCCAAACCCAGGAACGCCGTGACCATCGCGGTGTCGTCTCGAACCTTATTCAACATGGTGATGGAGAGGAGGCTGTACGAGGAGGAGGGTCTCGAACATTATGTGGCCTTTCAGCTGGAGCATGAGGATGAGCCCTTCACACCAGGGGTCGCCTTCCCGTTCGTCAAGGTCAACAAACACACTCATGGCCAAGGGTGTAAACCACGAGTTTCATCACGATACGATACGATACAATATTACATTGATTCAACGGACAACGATTCGATATCTGCTGATATCACGAAGTCTGCTACGATACGATTCACATTCGATTCGATTCCGTTCAGGAGACAATGGGTGAATCCTACCCCTTAGCCCTACCCCATGGCCCTTGTCATGGAGAAGTGTTTTTTTTCTGTGGTGTACGAAAAAACTAAATCAAACTTGACAATACACCAGTTATTTAATTAATTTTCTTATTAACAGAGAAATCACGTACATATATATGTCTTTCATTTGTTTTCCGTAGTTATGTTGCTGATAGTTTTTTACAGGGCATTCTGGCAAATATTTCCAACCATGTTTAATTACCTGCGATTGGAATCTACACACGGTGAACGGCACTCCTATACTACTATTTTTTTTTACATGCCTTAAATTTTTACTTTCTTAAGAACAAATTTAAGAAAAAAACTTTTTCTGTGAATATTGGTGAACATTTTCTGTTTTAGTAAAAACAGATGAACAGAGAAAATAATTCCTACATTTTTGTAAAACAGGCCCTGATGAATGTCAACTCTCGTTTGAGGGAGCTTTACCCAGACAGCGAGGAACTCTTTGATATAGTTCTGATGACGCACAATCACGCCCAGGTCGGAGTTCGACTCATTAACAGCATCAACCATTACGGTGAGTGGCAAATAAAAATAATTTATAATATTAAAAACAAATGTTAGTTAATAAATAAACAAATAAATAAGTAAGAGATCAAGAAACCAGGCTGCAGTGTTGGGGAGGCTACTTTTAAACAGCATCTTTATGAGCTACTAGCTATGAAAAGTTGCTAAGCTACACTACAAGCTACTGCTGTAATATAGTAGTTACCTACAAACTACAAATGACAAACTACAGAGAAAAAGTGGCTAACGAAATATTTGTGCTTTAGGATTATCTTAAAGCAGATTAAATTACAAAATGTGAAACATGATGTTAAAAATACTATGAAAAAGAGTAATGTCAAATGTTGCCTGTTCCATACTGAGTAAATAATAAAACTGCAGTAACTGCCATTAATGTGTACAGATTAATTTGGCAAATGTCTTATGCAGTCAATGGTACAAAGAAACTGTTGTTATTATTATTATTATTATTATTATTATTATTATTATTATTATTATTTCTGCAGATTTGACCATCGAGCGTTTCTGCATGACGGGAGGTGAGAGTCCCATCGGTTACCTGAAGGCTTACATGACCAACCTGTACCTGTCTAAAGACTCCAAAAAGGTGCAGCAGGCCATAGAGGAAGGTAAATCCACAATATCCAAAAAATCCAAAATTATATTAACACTTCTAGAACAACAGATAGTCAAATCAATTTTATTGTTACAACACAGTCATAAATAATGTGCAGATTGTGTTCAACAAACATACGATCAGTACAGTTCAGTGATTATTTACGGATTTTTTTTCACCTCCACGAGAAATATCATCACCGTTTAATATCGCAAGGTCTCGTCACACCCCTAATTACTAGATTAATTTAATTAATTTTATGTCGCGAATGACACTAGGAATGATAAAATGAACAGATTTCGTTCTGTGCTGACAGGAATTGCAGCAGCCACCATGTTCACGTGCGATAACGAGAACGAGCTAAGCGCCACACAGCTACGCGTCGCCTTCGACGGAGACGCCGTGCTCTTCTCAGACGAGTCGGAAATCATCGTCAAAAAACACGGGCTGGACACCTTCTTCCAGCATGAGAAGGAGTTTGAGAACAAGCCTCTGGCCCAGGTCAGGAACGAATATGGTGCATTTGCATGAAATTTCTTTCCCTCACTCGTTTCACTGACGTAACAGCAGGGGGTGTTAGAGCAGATCATTTGAATATTCAAAATCATAATGGACTCCAGCTCTACCATCACTGGGTCTCTGAGCAAGACCCTTCATCCCAAGCTGCTCTCAAGGAAACTTTAGAGAACGAGATCTAACAGTTCTGCTCTGTTCCATTCTCAGGGTCCGCTGAAGTGCTTCCTGGAGGCTCTGGGGAAGTTGCAGAGGAAATTTTACGCCAAAAACCAGCGCATCAGCTGCCCGATCCGTACCTACCTGGTGACGGCGCGCAGTGCGGCCAGCGCAGGCGCCCGGGTGCTGAAGACGCTGCGGAGCTGGGGACTAGAGGTGGACGAGGCGCTCTTCCTCGCCGGCGCTCCCAAAGGGCCTCTGCTGCAGAAAATCCGACCTCACATCTTCTTCGACGACCAGATGTTCCACGTGGAGGGCGCTCAGGAGCTCGGCACCATCGCCGCTCACGTGCCGTACGGGATCGGACAGAAATACTACAAGGACCAGCTCCTGGACACGAAAGAGGCACGCAAATGAGAACGTTATACTAAAATGTTAAAATTAAAAAGCATTTATTTACGGCATTTTATCAACGTGATACCTCTGTCAGGGCTTTGATAAGGGACATTTTGCAGGATCTTTCACATCAGGAATATTACAGAAGCTACGTTTAAATCTCGGCTTTTCACACTGCTTATACTTAAACGTAGCTAAGCTACAATTAAGCTACTGCTTTAATATAGTAGCCAGCTACACTATAAAAACAAAAAGTAGCTAACTACAAGCTTTTTCACAGCCAGGGATTATTGCCGAGACGGACTCCATCCTCCGACTCTGTCTCACAGATGCCAGGAGTGTAATGTGATGTTAATTTAAGTAATAGTAAATAGTAAACATAGTAATGGAGGGTTTATTGCCTCTAACAGATCAGTGGTTTTAACTGCGCAATTGACAACATTAGATTTTAATAATCGATCAGTTGATCTTTTTGATTAATTGAATAGTTTCTTGTTTAACAATAGGCAAATAACATCATCTTTGTCTTTTTAAATAAGCAACTAATCGATTAACTGACTAGTTGCCATTTTTGCAATGAATTGGCCACTAGATTGATATGGTATATTTTTAAAGAGACAACCAATCGATTATTACTCGACAATTAATCGACTATTTATTTTTAACACCAATTAATCAACTAGTTGGTTGATTGACATCATCGTCCATTCTAAAAGAGACAGTAATCGATTAATCAGAAAACCTGATCAATTAATTGACTAGTTGACTTTCTTTGGCACTAAATCGACTAGCTGGTTGATTTGTATCATTGCCTATTCTAAAATAAGCGACTATTCGATTAATCTGAAAACTTGATCGATGAATTGACCGGTTGACCTTTTTAAACACTTAATCTATTAGTCAGTTGATCAACATCTTTTACTATTTTGAAACCATCAACTAATCGATTAATCAAAACTGACCAATTAATCACTTAGATTAAAATCAATCAATTAGTTGGTCGATTATTCGATTAGTTACTTGTTTTTACCATTTTTAAGGACTTAATGTGTATTTTATGCTTTTCTTTGTCAATATTAAAACAATGTACCAATTCATTGACCAATAATCAATTATGAAAATAATACCAGCGGTCCCATTGGAAACTATGGTAATAACCAATTAAAATTGGCGACATGGATTAGCTGTTGCAGCTCTGGTGTAAAAAATGCAACAAACAGGCCAAAATTCAGGCTCAAGAACTGGAACCAAAACTGGACCTGGTGTGAAAGATCTGTGATAGTACCGTCCCCAACTCAGTGAGGCTGTGCATTTATGATGTTGCAAAACACTGAAATATACAGAGTGCATTTGATGCGACGATTGTATTGTAATGTTGTTTTTGGTTTCTGAGCTCTTAAGTAACAGTTTAATGATTACAGCATTTACTTGATTTTTAAGGAGTCACATTTCTCAAAATAACTTTATGCTCAAATGTGCAATATTGTATTTTAGGTAAATTATATGTTTTATCTTCTAACTTATGTATTTTGCACTTTTTAGATTTGAAAAAGGAAATGTCACTATGAAGAAATACTATTTTGCAACAGTATTTTTACTGATACTTTTATTCATGTGTTCGTTTGTATTGTTTGTATTGTGTTTATTTTAATTATTACTTACTGATTTATTTAACGTTTAGTGTTGTGTTTACTTAATACGAGTGTCAAGTGAAGTTGTTTGACTGATGTGAGGATAAAATGATGCAATTTTTACCTGTTCACCTGTTTACAGAAGAGTGCCTGTAAAAACAAATTTTCCTAAAAACATGGCTGTGTGAACTTTCATAAACAGCAACTATGTAACTATGATTTTATTAATCAATACTATATTAACACTATATATAAAATGTAACCTATACTATAATCTAGAATATGTATAAACACAAAGACTTGAAATATACATTAGATCATTAATAAACAACTGAAATTGTAAAGTAAACATGCAATGGACCTAGGATTTGTTATGTAAAAGTCTTATGAAAAATATCAACAGGATTATGGATAATCAGTGAAAATAAAGAGCTTTAGAAACTTTATATTATTACATTTCGTTTTTTTAAATTGGTCTGTGTGTATCAGAGCATCATTTTGTAAAATTCATTTTTGAAGAAGTTTAAATTTGATAATGATTAAAGAACTGCACTTATCTAAATACACAGTATATATAAAACATTCAAATGTACATGTATAATTATTTGTAATTTAATATTTACATTTTAAATGTAAATTTAATCTTTATAAAATAGGTTAACATTAAACATTACATACTGTATATTATGATATTATTAGTCAGAAAGAACTTAACATACTTAATATGTAACTATAATTATTTTACATATGCAATTTTATATAATATATGGCATATGTGACGAACATATTACAGAACTATAATTATAGTTAACATAATTAAACTTAACATGAACTTATTTAAGCTCAAAATTAGTTAACTTTACTATTTTTAACTCGGGAACCGGCAGCTTACAACTGCTAAACGGACCGCATCCCCCGTGACGTCAAACCGAGCCGCGTAACGGCGACCGGCAGCAGCGCAGCGCCTCACGGGTAGTGTAGTCCCCGTTCCGCTGCGTTGAGCGTTTATCTGCGCAGCTCGGTGCGTGTGTGAGTGGAGAGATGATGCGCGGTAAGACGGTGATAGTGACCGGGGCGAACAGCGGACTCGGTAAAGCCACGGCGGCGGAGCTGCTGCGGCTCCAAGCCCGCGTCATCATGGCGTGCAGGAGCCGGGAGCGGGGCGAGGAGGCGCTGCAGGAGATCCGGGAGCAGCAGCGGCAGCGCGGAGACGAGCAGCCCGGAGAGATCACGCTCAAGCTGCTGGACCTGGCCTCTCTCGCCTCGGTGCGCCGCTTCTGCCAAGAAGTCGTCCAGGTGCTGCTGCTGCTGCCGCCGCCGCGGAGCCGAGACCTTATAACGGGCAGGGTGGTATTTGATCTCCCTGCTCTGGGCCGCGGGTTTGTTTTTAGCCTTAAAGCTAATGCTGTACGAAGAGGGAAACCATGACAACAACGCGCTCATGTGACAGTCACGCGCTCTCGGCGTGTAACGGCGCGCGTGGTGGGAATAACGGAGAAAATTCCAGTGTTTTTGTGCTGTATAAAATAATAATTATAACAGCAAAAATTCTCATTATTATAGTTTATACATTGTACATATTACTATGACTAACTTTTGCGGTAGCCATCACAAAAATGCATAAAATTAAAGATCCACATTGAATAAGATAATCTGTTAGTAAGAAATAATAATTATTCATATTTATAATTATTGTTTCAAGTTAAATGTTATAAAACATACAAACCATGTAAGATAAACTAAATAAAGTGTCTGTCTATCGATCTATCTATCTGGCTGTCTATCTGTCATACTGTATGTTAATAATAATAATAAATATAATCATTATTTCTATAACTGCATTTTGTAGGCCTAATGACAAAGCAGCAGACCTTTAAATGCCTTCTGCTAAATATTAAAATAATTTAGCAGAGTAATAAAATAATGATCATCATCAAAAATATACCCATGTAATCAGATAATCAAGTGATAAAATATAATAAAGAATATTGACAAAAACATAAGTTCTTCAAAAGGAGTTACAGAGCTAATGCTATGCGAAGTATTCAGTCAAGCAATTGAATAGCGTAATAATAATATTAATCATAATAATAAACTTAGCATCAATCAGTTAGGCACTGTAATTGTAATAAAGTAAACACATTGGGCTGGTTTCTTGGTCATGGATTAAGCCTAGTCTCGGACTTAGTTATAGTATCAATAGAGATTTACCATTCAAACTCACAGCTAGTCTAAGACTAGTCTTAATCCTGGACTGGGAAACTGGCACATTAAGTCTTAAACAGTTGGCAGTTATAGAAATATAAAACTATTCTGTCAAGCAATAAAATAACATAATAATAATTGTAATAATAATATCAAGGCTTCAACTGCTGTTAAATAAAATTAAACTCATTCAAATAAATTTGAATCATGTAATAAGTGTCATGGTCTCTGCCTGAAGGTTTCATATATATAAAACTGACCGTTTCTCTGCCAGGAGGAGCCCAGACTGGACGTGCTGATCAACAACGCTGGCGTTTTCCAGTGTCCCTACTCGAAGACGGAGGACGGTTTTGAGATGCAGTTTGGTGTGAACCACCTGGGCCACTTCCTGCTGACCAACCTGCTGCTGGAGCTGCTGCAGCGCTCGGCCCCCAGTCGCGTGGTGGTGGTCTCGTCCCAGCTCTACAAACACGGACACATTGACTTTGATGACCTCAACAGTGAGCGTCGCTACGACAAGGCCTTCGCTTATGCGCGCAGCAAGCTGGCCAACCTGCTGTTCACCCTGGAGCTCTCCCAGAGGCTGGAGGGCAGCGGCGTGACCGTCAACGCCCTCACCCCGGGCCTGGTCAGGACCAATCTTGGTAGACACGTCCACATCCCCACCCTGGTCAAACCCCTGCTGGACCTGGCGTCCCGCACCTTCTTTAAAACGCCCGAGGAGGGGGCCAGGACCTCGGTGTACCTGGCCTGCTCGCCTGACGTAGAGGGAGTCAGCGGAAAGTGTTTTGCAGAGTGCCGAGAGCAGAGACTGCTGCCCAAAGCCACAGATGAAAACATCGGCAAAAAACTCTGGGACATTAGCGAGGTCATGGTGGGGATTGTCACCTAGTGGATGTGACGATACATTAATTGGCGATCAATAAACAATGCCAAATGACGTTTAACTTGCTTTTTGCGGTTTGATATGAATGTTGCTCGTTGGCTCTTGAGTTGAATTAAATACAAATTGTATCAAAAAATGTTGCCTAAAACTCTGGGACGTTAGCGAGGTCATGGTGGGTTTCATCACCTAGCAGGACGAGTGTCTGGAGGTGGGACAATATAGCGACTGGCATCGATACATCAACTTAGTGATCATCGTTGCAGAATGAAAATGTTGTTCATGTTGTGAAGTCACAACATCGATTGGTGTCAAAACGTTGCTTCTGAGATCATCGATCCAAAACAAAAACACTGATACATGATTGTAATGTCACTTTATGTTCAGGAGGACTGGGGAAGAGAGACTCGATTGTTTAAATATCTGTTCGATCTCAGGAATAAAATGAATGCCAAATGAGGTTTTAGTTGCTTTTTGCGGATTGTATTAAATGATGTCATATTGTTTGCTGACTCCAGAATTGAATTGAAATTGGATCGTAGAAGGGAGTCGGGAGTGCCAAAAACGTCGTCAAAAATCTCTGGGTTCATCACCTAGTGGGATGAACACCTGGGGTTGGGTCGATACTTCGATCTGCGTCGATACATGGATTCAGTGATTATTGTTTCAAAATTAAATATTGATTATTAAATCAAACATATTGTAATTTCTCTTTATTTTAAGGAGGGGAGGTATGTTTTTATTAAAGGAGAAGAGTAAATGATTTCACAGCATAATAATAATTATAATTATAATAATAATACACACATGATTAGATAATCAATTAACCGGTAAAATACAATAAAACTTGTAGCAAAAATATAAGGTCTTTACAAGTAGTTATAGAAATGAAAATGTGTTCAGTTAAGCAATTAAGTGTAATAATAATAATAATAATGATAATATCAGGTGATCAATCAGTTAAGTTGGTTTTAATGTTAATGTCTGGTTGAGTTAAGTAATAAAAAAGCCAGTTGTTATTTTAGTTGCTTTTTGTGATATGAGTGGAAGTGATGGTATTAATTCAGCATATGATTTTGCCTCATTTTGGTCACTGGCTCCTGTATTCATTCAAATAGAAATCATGTCGTAGCAGATTTTGTGATATTGCAAGACATCAAATTTACGTTTACCAGTGAACCTTGAGCCATAAGTCAGTGAACTCACTTCCTTGTCATTTCCAACCTGGGAAATAATGAAGATAAATAAATTGTCCGTGCAACATGCAAAATGGTGTTTACCAAGCAAAATAGTCAGTAACAATGACGTCACATTTAAACAAAAATATATATAATTTATTACAAAAAAGCTATGTGTTGTGCTAATTAAAGTCACTATTAATGCACCATTTTTAGTCATTTTTATATGGTGGATCCAGTGAAGGTTTGGTGAAACCTTAAAAGAAAATTTAGTAACAGTTAGGATTTTTTTTCCAGGTTACAAATTCCGTCTCCCGTTCCAAATTTAACAGCACTGGAAAAGCTCAAATGGACCTTAATAGTGGCGTTTAAGTGGAAGAAGGAATAATATCAGCAGCAGTCAGGTTATTTGACGAGATGAGGCAGTAATGGAGCCAATTATGTTTTTTCGTCTCGCCTGTCAAGGGTTTTGTAAAAGCGTGGAGCCGAGTTGCCAGTTTGAGTTTAATTAGAGCACTTCATGGCAGCGAGACGAGTTCATTGCGTTTCAAATTAGCTGCGACAGCAGCAGATATCGTACCTTATAACTGCCTTTCCTCACACACACACACACACACACACACTCACACACACACACAGTCTTGTAGTACTTTCCATAGACTCCCATAATGACTAAAGTACATAATTTTACACCTACACCTAATCCTAACCCTAACCTTAACCTCAGTAACCAAAAGCACATCTTTTACCTCTTTTACTTTCTCAAATAAAACAAGCACATTTTCTATAAAGTCATTTCTCCTCATGGAGACCTCTCAAATGTCTCCGCAAAGCCCAAAAAAACAGATAAAAGTGATTTTAGGGGACAAAAAGGTCCCCACAATGCGATAAATACATGGCCACACACACACACACGCACACACACACACACACACACACACACACACACTAGAACTGGGCGATTCATGACTCACCCGGGTGAATCACTCGGATCCATTAAATAACTCGAGTCACGAGTCCTTACTACAACATGACTAAAATATAAACTCCATCACGTACTTACCTCTTATGATCATTTCAAACTCATTACAAGATCAATACGGCCATAGTAGCAAGTATAGCTGCTAAAAATCTCATAACTTACAGTTCGTTTGCAACGTCACACTCAAATGAGGGATCCTAACAACTTCCTACAGAGTTTAATCCTCATTGTGGACTACGGAACTCGAATCGGCTCAGTCGAATCAGTGGAACATCGCAAGGCACACACATTCATGAGTGAATCTGTCGGTTAAATTCCTCTAGAGCTGGAAACATACAGCTGAATCTGTTGAAAATAAATATTTACCATTCTGGTAGCCTTGTCTTAATACTTTGTCATTTATTTGGAAGTGCCTTCATTTTTATCACAAGCCACGTATACTTACTTTCTTTTGTGAAAAACAAACGATTCAGCTGGCGATTTGGCAATACTGACTCAAGTGACTCAAGTGACTCGCACACCCAGATCAGTTTAGTGAGTGATTCAGAGGGAGACAAATCCTAAAAAAGGAGCCAAATATTATAGCTCTAACACACACCCAGAAACATGCACTCAACAACAACCCCCTCCTGCTTCTCCTCCTCCTCCTCCTCTTGGTCTAAAACACAAATATACACGAGCTTCTCGCTTTGCTAGGTGCTGATTACTTTGGAATGTTTTCTCTCGGCGTTAATGGGAGATTAGCCATCGCGCTGCAACGCTCCCCGACCCGTCGCTAATGCTTTTCCCACCTGTGTTTCAACATTAGCGCCGCTTTTGCAGGATCATTTAGACGCCAGAAAAGATGCCATGCCAGAAAAGCGCCCCCTCGGCCTACTGGGAGTGTTGGTCGGAAACACTGGGAAGAGAAAGGATGGAGGAGGGAGAGAGGTCGGCCGTGGAAGCCAAGGGCTGTTTGTTTTTGTGAAATCAGAAAATTGCAGAAATTGTGAGCATCAGTGGCTGTAATGATGCGATGCAGACGCCTTGCCACATTGAGCACCGGAACCGAGATGCCGAGGAAGAGAAAACGAGAAAGGAGGGGAGAGGTCTCGGGGGTGTGTGTGTGTTTGTGTGTGTGTGTGTGTGTGTGTGTGTGTGGCCATGTATTTATTGCATTGTGGGGACCTTTTTGTCCCCTAAAATCACTTTTATCTGTTTTTTTGGGCTTTGTGGGGACATTTGAGAGGTCCCCATGAGGAGAAATGACTTTATAGGAAATGTGCTTGTTTTATTTGAGAAACTAAAAGAGGTAAAAGATGTGCTTTTGGTTACTGAGGTTAAGGTTAGGGTTAGGATTAGGTG